>JAZGTJ010018680.1:0-11307 GCA_036877575.1 Botia almorhae | reverse complement strand
ATTGTAAGGCAAAACGTGATTGGTTGGAGCGAAAACGTGCAACGATTGGTCAGCCACACGTGGGCGGTATCTGATTGGCTTAAGTAGAAGGTGGGTGGAGTCTGCATTTGTGGATCAGTGTGCTTCTTGGCGCTTGAAATGTTTCAAAATCCACAAATACGCGCAGCGATCCACAAATGCACAGTACGCGATTCACATATAAATGCCGGTCAAAGTTGTTTGTAAAATAAAAAAATCTTTGTGAGTATGTTTTTTATTTGCAATTCTATTTTTTTTACTTGTGAATATAATTCATGTTTGTGGAACTCTAAGATTTATTTGTGGATCTCATTCTATTTATTTTGTGAATATGCTTTGTTTTTGTCAATCGCTTTACATTTATTTGTGGATCATAATGTATTTATTTGGAATTATGCAACAATTCTAACTCCATACTTTCTCCCTGAGGTCGATGATGTATCCAGATGCGGCTGCGGGTTGAGCGGGTGTTTCTGCCGACACGGTGGCGGTACTGGTGCTGCAGGTTCCAGGGCCAGGGACGACGAATATCCATTTTATTTATTTAGCAAATCTCTGCAGACTAAAGCGGGAACAGAAAGATAAGTCCACTCACGTGATACTTTGAGATTTTTTAAAAAGAAACATTCATTAAAATTAATTTAGCCATAATTTACTTATTTAAATAATAAGATAATACAAATAAAATGAGACAATGTGAAAAATATTTTTTTATCCATATCTGACAAAATCGATTGCCTCTGGTCTGGGGGGCAGTGCCCCCCCTGGTTCCCCCTAAACTCCACCTATGGTTCAAAAGCCTTAAGACCTTTCAGATTTCCATCCTTTCGTCAACCAATCAGATTTGAAGAATAAGTTTACAGTGACTGCGAAGTTTAGGCCTATAACCATGGTTAGGTGCCTGTACAGCTATAACTTCCCTAGGGATAAGTTAGGGTTTAGGGTAGGGATAGGATTTTTTAAAGAATGTTGTTTCAGGGTTAACAAACTATTTTGACCCTGGAACATCTCTCACTTGGCAACATAAGGTTGAGCGTTTCATTACACATCAGGTGAAATGTCCCATTTTTAATGCTTGCAAACTATCATAGCGCCACCTATTGCCCGAAGTTGCATGATCTGCCTTAGTTTTGTAATAAGCTCATGTTTCGTTTAGAAAATATAGACTTATTGGTACCCTTGGCCATGCCCCATTTCTGAAACGGTCCTGTTAGAGCTTTCCAGGTGCGAAATTTCAACTTGTTTGATAATTATTGACCTAAAGAGTCTAAAGAGGCAATTGTACTGCACTTGTTTTATTGAGGTTGAGTAATAAACCTACTGAAACAATGAGCAATTAAAGACATTAATATTATTTTAAGCAAAATGGCTGAAAAAGAAATACAGTCACTAGTAATTCGATTTAATGGTTTATTACTTTCAACCAATATGTGGTACTGTGCCAAACCGATGTTGTGTGGTAAGAGTAAGGTGACAATGAAAAAACTGTTGGTGTCAGTATGCCAAAGCATTACAGAGAAACAGCCTTTATTCATTTTGGTATCATGCCATTAGATATTTTGGATGTGGTATACCAAAAAGTTAAGCCTATTGACACGAAATCCACAACTTTTTGCCAGCATGGTCTAAAGATATGATTAAATTTTGGTGGAAATCGGACAAATGATCTAGGAGTTTATAAAGGAGGTTTTTAAAGAAAAAATCAAAATGGCAGACAAGAATTTTAGCAGACTATGTCAAAACTGGTATCTATGCTCTGTGCCTGATCCAAGGAATTATTGAGACCAGATTTATTACATCATTTCATTACCATGAAAAGTTTTTAGTATTTTTGGAAATTATATTATAACTTTATAATATTTATTATAACTGCCCTAAAACATTTTGAGTACCCTCAGGGCACAGTGCCTAAGACACACACCAAGTTTTGTAACAATATGACATTACACTGGTAAGATATAGCATTTTATGACAAAATTAAAAGTTTGATATAACCTCACGTCGGTTTTGGCATGCTCATTTGAGTTCATTCACATGTTATTCGAGAATGATTTAACAAAACTTGAATTCCACTTGAAAACTTTTTGTCAGCATGGTCTGAAGATGATCTGATTAAATTTTCATGAAAAGTGAACCAACAGCCAAAAGTATTTTTTGCATAAAATTCAAAATGGCAGAAAAATTAACGATGGACTAGAGATGAAGACCCCCATTGTATCCATTTTCTTCTTCCACTCTTGAGTCTATGGCAGGCCATAGAACCATACATAGGAAAGTTATGAAATTTGGCACACAAATAAAGGACAGGCTGACATGTTTCCATAACAAATTTGGATTCTTTACCTCAAACTCTGTAGTGCCACCAACAGATTGAAGTTTCACTTACGATTGTGCTCATAACTTTTAAATCATAAGTCCTGGAAATTCTTTTTTCTTCTGATTCCTTGGCTTATGATGATTCAAACAGACCACAACAAAGTTATTAAAAGATTTTTGACTGGTCAATCGGTTCACATACAGCACATCAATTAGTTCGACCAAGAGCGCGCAACAACAGATATAAGTCTGTATCTTGGCGATGCTTTGGTGTATTGATACAAACTTTAGTACTTGCCATCAAAAGCTTGAGCTGAGGTTGCATGCACAGTTTTGTCACAGCACCACCTACTGGTCCAGAAATATAAAAAATGGCTATTTTTGCTTATAACTTTTGATCTCTTTAGATTCCCTAAGGCATGCTGAGTCAAACAGTATCTGATGTTTCATGGTCGGCTATTTTGGACGTTGCCCATTTTCTATGTCGAAAAATGCAGTATTTAACAAACACAATTGCGTATCATTACGAAACTTTATATGGTTCATCATCACCATATTCTGAGTTGACGTGCAAAGTTTGACACTACTCGTCAAATGATATAACAAAATTTCTGAAAATGCTCATAACGTGATTGCAATAACATGTTATGCAATTTTATTCTTGAGATTCATTGGCTCATGCCGGCTTCTACGATATCAAATGTCATAGTGAATGCTGCTTCCTGTTAGGTATTTTGAATTACATTGAAAATCTACTTTCTCAGACTCCTTCTACAGTGTTTGTCTGATTTGCACGAAACTTGTATGTGGCATGTAGTATCTAGAGCATCTAGAGACACTCTAAAAAAAAGTGATGGAATTTGTGTCATTTGCTAATATAGTTCTTTCTTACCATGTCAACAAATATGACGGCATATATATGCAATGGACTTCAGGCTGAATCTTTCTGAACTTTTGTGTATTGACTTTGTAGATGTCATTATCACAACACCCTGACCACCTCATAAAAATTTGACACCAGTTGGCCAAATGTATAAAACACTTTACTGTGTTGTAATGGGTTTTACCTGTTTAATTCATCTGGTTTCCTTAATACATATTTCTCAATCACAAAGATGTGCAAAAAAGCTTTTTTAAGTGCTATTGATAGGCTTGTCTCATAATTGCTGCTTGCAGCTATATTTAATATTGTTATTATTACTATTAATAAGAAAACATATGCATACAATAGGATTCTTCACCCCTTCTGGGCTTAACCCCCAATAATAAGAAACTAACAGATAATAAGACCATTAAGATTATTATTAATTACAACAAGGTTTTAGCCTTTCATGCTTGAACCCCTAAAAGCTTAAAAACAATAGGATCTCAGCACTATGTGCTACTTAAGCAAGTACCTGCCTCAGACCACAAACAAAAAGTTCATATTTTAAGAGGTTTATTTACAAGGTTATGTTTTTTTACAAGAAAAAGTATCAAACTAATAAGAGGAAGCAAGCGAACTTCAGGAGGGGGAGTAAGTCCAACATAAACAAAACAGCCCTTTTGTCTAATTTTGAATTAAATCAGCTAAACTTTAAAAAAACAGGTTACAAGAAAATAAAATGGGCATCCACCTCCCTAGTGCTTCCGGAAACAGAACAGGTATACATGTAGCAATACATATAGCTATAGGAGTGTACATGTCCTCTTAAGCTGGTAATCACTCTCAGCAAATGAGCTGAAGGTGGTGCCAGCAATTAACTCTCCCTGCCTCACTTTCTCTCCAGCCAGATAGTCACAGGAGATAAAACAAGCAAATAACAAAAATTTACACTTCTGAGCGTTCTACTTTTCTGTCTGGATTACTGTGTACCGTTTTTGGATTGTTTACCTGGTTCTTGATTGTTCTCTGCCTGCCTATTGACCCCTGCCTGTTTACTGTTTTTGATTGTTYTCTGCCTGCCTTTTGACCCCAGCCTGTTTACTGTTTCTGATTGTTATCTGCCTGCCTCGACCATTGCCTGTGTTACGTTTTTTGATACCTGCTGCCTGCCCTTGTGATTATTTGCTATTTTGATTTATATTAAATTATCGCAGATGGATCCAAACGCTTCTGAGCCTTTGTTACACTTACAACTTGCTTTCATTTGTCTGCACATTACAATGGGATCAGAATTAGTTTCTTGATAATCAGAAAATTTAATTAATAAAAGAATTATTTTATAAATTATTCAATTAGCCTAACTACAAAACCACTTTAACATGAAGGAAAGTTTGCGGGAAATTCAAGATGGGTCGAAGTTCAGCCTGGTCTCCAGGGTCCTTCAGGGTCCTGCTCTGTACTTGCGATGTGAACTCCTTTGTGACCAATTAGCACGTATGGAGTATGTTGAGTATGTTTCACATGTATGGAGCACCAAGCTCAGGTACATGGCTTACCTGGAAGGGCCATGCACAGATGCAAGTATCTGGCATGATGTCCAACTCCTCTGCTGTTGTCCACCGTTGATGCTAAAAATGACCCTCAATGTGTCCTATGTCCGGAGACATATTTGGACAGGAATGGCGCACATTATCATCCAAATGAGGGGAAAGCGATACACAGCGATACACATTTAGCAAAAATGATCTATATTAAATCACTTATTTTCATTTATCTGGAAAGTTCAGTTTATGATTATCCCGTTTGGTTGCCACTTAAAATTCTCCCCGATACTGCAGGTGAACTTGTGTCCTAAAACGCTTAATGTGGCTTAATCCATTAAGACTACATGGCAAAATTCATGATACACCTTATTAATAAAGTGTACTATGTACAGAAATGCAGACGAACCCAGAAGATGAACACAAACTGCTAAATGGCATGGTAAGCATATCAGAATATCTAATATTCCTTTGTCATATAAGACTGAGATCAGATGAAAAATAGTGATGTTAGATAATTGTCTATATTGATGTAGTAGTTGCTGCTTTATCTTTTAGTTATTAGTTTTAATACAATGTATAGGCTTTGTATTTTGTTTGCATTCTCACCTTCATAGTTATGGCATAGATATTGCTAATATTATTCTACATTCTTTCTCATCCCTGAAACTCAAACCATTATCTAATAACCCCCTCCCCAGTGCATATTACATAATAAATCAAATTTATTTAACAAAGTTTGAGAAGAGCACAGGCATGTAATGCAAGCAACCACTGTGCAGGGCGCATATATAGACGTCCTCTGTCCTATGACAGTTTTGCAGCATCCCTCCGCCACCACATTGCCTCACTCTTGGCTGGTATCTACCTCAGTTAAGGATGGGGGGTGTACTCTGGGTTCGGGCATTTATGATTTTGCGATTACGTTAGTGCAAACTCATGAAATTAATATCATAAACGTACAACTATTTTATCTAATGGCTTAAATAAATGGTTAACAGTTGATTAGGAAAATCCTCAGTCAGTATATATGAGTACAATGAGTCTGACAATAGTAGGTGAGAAACCTTTCTCCAAAGGTTTTAGGCACTTGTGTAAAAATGCTGTAGAGTGAGGATACTTTCAAACATTTCATAAATAGACTTTATTTTCAATTAACTTTAAATTTTTAATAATCTTTATAAAAAAGGCCAATGAAAGTGAGTGAAATTTGCATACCAGTCTCTGTATATACTGGAGCTATATAAGGAAGCTAGCATGCATCATTCACTCAGATTTTTGCTGAGGAACAAGAAGTGATGTCCTTGCAAGCGCAAGGATGCAGCTCCCCCTTGTGGAGTTCTCCCTGATCTCCAGTGGGCATGGCAAGTCCGGTGACTGGTAGGCCAATGAAATAACCTCTGTTAGGAGACAGCCTTCCCTTTCTGCTGACCTCCAAAGCAGACAAAGAGCTGTTCAGAGCATATAAAGCTCTCCCAGTGTACCAGATATAGGCATAACACATGCACTGTACACAACATGGACAAGGCTGGGTCTTCCTCCGAAAAGGGGAGCGCTTGCAAGTTCAGCACCTGGTTCCAAAGGGAGTGGTGGGAACCTTGGGCACGTAACTTCTCAATGAATCTCGACATTACAAGATTATGTAGTTGTATAAGCTAAATTGATTTGTGTTGAGAGTAGAGAAACATACTTCTTTTTGTTTTTTAAGAGAACAGTCTTTGTTCTCTTATCGATATGAAGGTGGTTTCATTTAAAGCCGCTTCCGTGTTTGATGTCCTGTAAGCTGCAAACCTTTATATGTGGATCTGTCCTTCCACAGTTTTGTATTTCCTTGGTATGTTAGTGTGATGCTTGTGGGAGCGATGTGAGGTAATGTGTTTTGTTATTAGTTATTTCAGTTATCTCTGTCAATGTATAAGTCATATGGGTATGGATGGCGACTGTTGCATGAATGCTTGGACTTAAATGCCCTGTTAAGATTAAAGATCTCATTTAGGTTCCCACAGCTGTTGTTCAGTAGGTGATGATTTGTTTTTTTGATTTTGTGAAGATGTTATACACTAATTAATTTTTATTTATTTTGTAAAAACTTAAGGGTGGAATATTACTTTTGCAGTGTTGTCACATTTTTGTGTCACTTTTTTTCTGTGACAGGATCTGTCTGTGTTCCAATGTGTTTGCCTGAGCCCTTGTTTGAAGACGTTGTCTTTTTGTGCAGGCCTCTGAACATTTTGGATGTCTATTTATTTTGTGATTCTTTTCTGAATTTTGTGTTGAAATGTGTTATTATTGTGCTTGTTTCTTGTTATAGATTTTTTATTAGTTTATTCCTAAATTGGTAACTTTTGGTATTGTTGTATGTTAATTTTCTTTGGTTTTAGTCCTATCACTTTGTGTGGTCTAAAATTGGGATAATTTGCTGGTCAATCACTTTAGTACCAAGTGAGCAGGTGATTTGACCGCGTGGGGTTAATGTTTTTTGTCTTATGTAACTGTGTGTGTAGTGCATTTCAGACAATAGATGTTAATCCCATGGCTGCATAAGGCTGTGTTTAATGCCTACCTATGCATAGCCTTACGGTAAACTCTGGTTGCAATTCCCAGAGTGGTGTAGTTGGGCATTATTCTTTGGATTTGTATTTCTTGAGTCAATTGTGTTTATTTTTTTGGGTCATACCCCTTTATTTAGGTGATTCTACTGACGGTTTATTAAGAAATGCTTAGCCAATTTAACTCTTTATGGGCTTAACATCTGCTCTCTCTCTTTATCTCGCTCTCTCTTCTTGCTTTTCTTGCGTTTGCGTTTGTGTATGTGTTTAATGTGTGTATGTTTATGTCTAGTTATATGTTTCCCTGTACTGTAGTTTAATAAACACACGTATTTATTTAAGCTTGATTGTTTCTGCATTTAATGCTCACAAATAAGGTCAGTGCCAACAAAGCTTTGATGGGTACATAATGCTCTATCAGCGAGTTACAGGAACATCATCTGTTCTAAATTAAGATCAAAATATAAATCAAAATATAATGTGTTATTTTCACAATAAGTTTCTGACAATGGCCAATTTAAGACTGTTGCTTAAGGAAGCAAGGGAAATTTGCCCACCACAGCAATAAATTACCTGCATTGCTACTGGCTGAGCTTTGTCAAACAGATGTTTTAAAATTGCTACAGTGGTTACACTCCTTGGGAGCAACAAAAGGCTTACTGATTTTTATCTTTGCACATTAAATTGCGATAGAAAGTATTATATCACAAAAGATAATATAAGAGAACCATCAGCAAATTCAATAAAAAGTCAATAAAGGGAAAACACTGTAAAAACTATATTACTCCAACTTTAGGAAACTAGGAAAACAGAGGATGCGTCAAAGTTAAAACTGGTTTCCAGTGTCTCTTGTGCTGTACTTGATGATGTAATGATTCTATGTTCTTGTCACTGAAACACCAGGCTCTTCCACCAATCAATGCTCACAGTCACCCATATTCTAACCAAGCACACCTGACCATCATCCTGTTAATCACCATCACAACACTATAAGAACACAGCTCACACGGTCACATTGTCTGGCAAGAGTTCCATACAAGATAATGAGAGCTTCCTAGCCCTCCAGAACACCAACAAGAACCCATGCAAGTCGACAACACCCAACTGTCCTCTGCCAAATGTCAATGCCGGCTGACCCAGAGATTGTATTGTGGACATGTAAAACGAGCATGTCCCATCCATCCTCCACGACCTGTGGTGAGTGTGGTTTCCTCATCCCCAGTCAAGGTACATCCACTTACCACTGTTGTACAACTCACAACTTCTCTACTGTGTTACAGTGAATGCCCTGCTCGACTCTGGGTCAGAGGACACGTCAGATACTGCATGGGTCCCATCCAGTTAAAAGTCAGCCAGCTTTATACTAAGGAGATCTGCATACTGGTTCACTACTGGGCACTAAACAAGACCCACAGCTCTCCTGTGGGTTCTGCACTGGTAGATTTTCTGCAGAGAGGGCAGTGGAATCCTGGTGATCCTCTCAGCAGTCTTCACCACTCTCTGCAGTTGTCTGCGATCCCTCGCAGTAGTGCTGCCATACCACACTGTGATGCAGTTGGTCAGGATGCTCTCCACTACGCAACTGTAGAAGTTACTGAGGATCTTTGGAAGACATACCAAACTTCCTCAGTCTCCTCAGGATGTACAGCCGCTGTTAAGCCTTCTTGACCAGTTGAGAAGTGTTAAACGACCAAGTGAGGTATTCGCTGATGTGAACCTCCAAATATTTGAAGCTGCTTACCCTCTCCACTTCAAGCTCCCGGATAAAAAGTGGCTGATGAGTTTTTGTTCCTTTCCTCATGTCCACGAGGACATGAGGAAAGGAACAAAACATTTCCTCTGTCCTGTAGGCCGCTTCATCCCCGCCTGTAATGCATCCTATCACTGCGGTGTCATCAGCGAACTTCAGGATGATGTTGTCCTTGTGGGAGGCGACACAGTCATATGTGAACAGGGTGTAGAGAATGGGACCGAGAACACACCCCTGTGGAGTGCCAATGTTCATTGAGATGGTGGCTGAGGTTTTATTTCCGATCCTTACAGACTGTGGTCTGCCAGTCAGGAAATCTAAGAGCCAGTCACAGAGTGTAGGGTGTATACCAAGTGCAAACAGTTTATACGTGAGTTTGTGTGGAATGACAGTGTTGAAGGCGGAGCTGTAGTCGATAAACAACATCCTGATGTAGGTGTCCTTATCTTCCAGATGAGAGAGGGAAATATGGAGAGCAGCAGCAATAGCATCTGAGGTAGACCTGTTGGGCCGGTATGCGTAGTGCAGGTGGTCCAGTGAGTCCTGTATGCTGCTCTGAATGTGGGCCAGCACCACTCTCTCAAAGCACTTCATAATGATTGGAGTGAGTGCTACTGGTCTGTAGTCATTCAGGCAGGTCAGGGGGCTCTTCTTGGGAAGGGGGACAATAGTTGTGGTCTTGAAGCAGGTGGGTATGGTGCTCTGACTGAGGGAGAGGTTAAAAATGGAAGTGAGGACTTCAGCTAGCTCTGTAGCACAAGCTCTGAGGGCCCTTCCAGGAATGTTGTCTGGTTCGGCTGCCTTGCGGGGCTTGATCCTCCTTAGTGCTTTGTGTATTGCAGCTGATGATACAGTAGGAGGGGGGGAGGGGGGTTGGTTGAACTCAGTATGTGTGTGTCTCTCTGTGTTGGCATTGGAGGTCTCAAAGCGGGCATAGAAGGTGTTGAGGTCATCAGGTAAGCTGTTTGAGGGACTAGTAGAGCTTGTGATGGCCCTGTAGTCTGTGATGTGCTGCAGCCCTTGCCACATCCGCCCAGCATCAGCTGAAGAGTAGAAACTGTCCATATACTCTCTCTATACTGTTTCTTGGCCGTTGTAATGGCTTTCCTCAGTCCGTACTTTGCAGAGATTGTTAGCCCGATTTATATGATTGTTAGTCCGATTCAACGGTCCCTAGACGTGGACACGCGGCCGCCAGTGTCTCTAATACTGCTCTGCCAGGGTGCCCCCAAACCATACCTACATCCCTCACTGTCAAAGAACACATCTCATCCATACAGCTCATATCTCCCTGAGCACTGGTCATCCTGGGACCAATTGAACCCTCTTGCTGCTAAAACATTGCTTCTGGTGGCCTGGAATGGCCAACATCATCAGAAGGTATGTAAAAGGTTGCCAGGAATGTGCTATGGCTTGAACACCAAGTCATTTACCCGTTGGAAAACTCCTTCCCATTCCCCAGCGTTCCTGGTCACACCTGGGAGTTGATTTCATTACAGATCTACCAGCCTTAGACAGAAACACCTGCATCTTAGTAGCCATGGATAGATTTTTCAAAGCCTTTCATCTGGTTCCCCTGAAGGGACTCTCAACAGCCATGGAAACAGCTGAGGTACTTTTAATCATGTCTTTCGCAACTTTGGCATCCCTGAAGACATAGTGTCAGATAGAGGTCACGGGTATGGAAGTCTTTCTCCTCACTCCTAGGTGTGACCTTGAGCCTATCTTCTGAATACCACCCACAAAGCAATGGACAAACTGAGAGGAAGATCCAGGTCAATACCTCTGTACTCTCTTCTCCGTACCCTCTTCTGATGGTGCTGGAAAACGGAACAGTGTACTCGGTCAAAGAGATCCTGAGTTCCCGACGTCAGGGTGGTAAGCTAGAATATCTGGTCGATTGGGAAGGGTACATGTAACCCGGGTAATCCAGGCTACTATCAAAGAAATTAAAATACTTCAAAATATAGAAAGAGCTGAAGGAAACTGAGAGATGAGAAAAAGGGAGAAAGTTCCAGAAGGATGAAAGATTGGTCAAATTACTTCTCACTTCAGTGACAGACTTCTCTTAGAGCCAATGGTAGCAGCACATTCATAAGCCCCGCCCACATGCAGCGCCGGCGCTGCTGCTGCTTTCAGTACGAACAGAGAGAGAGACGAGATTGCATGAGACCGCAGCACGGAGAGTTTTTCTAAAAACTCCCTGCATTAAACATTAATCTAAGGATAAATGTGATAGAGTGCACTTGGAAATGAAACTTAAAGAAT
>JAZGTJ010018679.1:0-11308 GCA_036877575.1 Botia almorhae | reverse complement strand
CCTTTGCTCTGTTTTTTTTACCCTGCCATGGTACTTTAACGAAGAGTAGTGACTTTCAAGCGTAATATATCCTGACTAAATATATGTCAATATATCCTTCAGATGTTACTGAAATCGAATTTGGTAATCAGTTTGCTCGTTCTGTTATACATGCTGGATGTTTTTAAAGTAGTAGTTCACCTAAAGATTAATTTTTTTCAATCATTTACTCATTCCAAACCTTTGACTTTTTATCTTCTGTGAAACACAAAAGATGATATTTTGAGAAATGTCTCAGTGGTTGTTTGTCTATATAACGGAAGTCAACAGGTGCCACTGTTGTTTGGTTACCGGCATACTTCAAAATGTCTTCTTTTGTGTTCCTCAGAAAAAAACAAAAGTCATACAGGTTTGGAATGACATGATAGGGAGTGAATGAATTTTCAATTTTGGGTGAACTGTCCCTTTAAAAGCAGCCGAGGATGTAGGCATTGGATCTGACCAGGCTGTGCTTTTTTCCAGGGAGAATCTAGCAAACGACATGTACCTCATCTCTCAAATGGACAGCGATCAGTATGTGCCAATAGTAACTTTAGCAAACCTTGATCAAATCAAAAAGCTCACCACTGATGTGGACCTCATTGCCGACATCTTAAAAAGTGAGTCTTCAGTCATCACACTTAATAACACAGACTTCCAGCTGTGTGGCGTTTTGTTTGTTTGGAATCTTTTAAAAAAAACAACAGTTGGGTCTGATATTAACGGTTCATTGTTACATCACCAGCATTGCCTCTCGTCCAAGTGGACAAATGTGGAGAGAAAGTGAGGCCCAATCAGAACCGCTGCATCGTGATCCTCAGAGAGGTTCCTGAGGCCACTCCCCTGGAGGTACACCGCATGACATCACATCTCCCAACTTTTACCTTTGTGCATTTAAAGCTGTACATCTGATGAATCAAACCCATAACCTCAGCATTGCTGGTGTAATGTTCTAGCAGGTTCTTGTTCTTAAAGGCATAGTCTACCTAAAAATGAAAACTCTTCCATCATTTTATGTCGTTTCAAACCCGTATGACTTTTTTGCTTCTGAGGAACACAAAAAAAGATGTTTTAAGACATGTCTTAGTGGTTTGGTATCTATACAATGAAAGTCAACAGGTGCCATTGTTGTTTGGTTACCAAAACTCCCCGGTTTTGTGTTCCTCAATAAAAAGGCATACAGGTTTGGAATGACATGAGGGCGATGGAAGTTTTTATATCTCTTTGTTCTAAATCACATTTGTTTGTCCATTTTTTTTTACAGGAAGTTGAAGCACTCTTTAAGAGTGACAACTTACCCAAATTCATCAATTGTGAGTTTGCCTACAACGACAACTGGTTTATCACTTTTGAATCTGAGGCAGATGCTCAACTGGTAAGTGTCTCATTTATTTGATCTGATCATCCCCGATTATCGCCTCGGGGTTTTAATAAGCCACATTTGCTCCTACTAAACATACATACATACATACATAAATCTCTATTTTATTGTTCTCAGGCATATCAGTATCTCAGAGAGGAGGTGAAAACTTTCCAAGGAAAGCCGATTAAGGTGAACTATTGCTGTATATGACATCACAGAAGGGTTTGGGTGTTATTTATTATCACTCGTGGCATAATGTTATTCACACATTTGTGAATCTTGTAGGCTAGGATAAAGGCCAAGGCAATTGCTGTCAATACCTTTGTGCCAAAAAATGGGTATCGGCCAGTGGACGTGTCCTCAAATGTCCAGCAGCGCTACACCCCCTACTACATCCCACCTGTGTATGGAGCACAACATCAGTTTCCTGTTTACCGACTGGTGACGCCTCAAGGCTGGTCAGCTACCCAGAGCTATCTGGACCCCACCCTGGTAAAAATCATGTTCTTGTTTATGGCTGAGAGGTTTCAGTATGGGTGCTTTCTAAACGTCGGACTGTTTGTCAGTTAAAGTTGCAGTCCATTTACTTTTACTGGGTTAAAACATGAACAAAAATCTGTTATTGAGCAAGTACGTAACAGATTAGTGTTCATTATAGTCTCCTTACCTTATCCCAATTCAAAACGATAAGCTTATAATAATGATTTGAGCTGTTGGGTCTCATTTCCCCCATCAGTTTGGCTTCATTTGTTTTCAATATATGTAAAGAAAAGCGTAAAGTAAGCTGCAATTTTGTGTTTCAAACAGAGGTGGCGCTAGAGAGGCAAAAGTTACAGATTTATAATGGTTTAATGCCTTATCTGGTTCCTTCTGTCCACCGACAGGTTACGGCATTTCCCAGCCCTGCGTTTATTAACGGCTTCACCGGCTCTCCGACGTTTAAATCAGCCACTTCTCCACTAACTGTCAGACAATATGCACCTCGAAACAGGTACTTGTTTCTTACAGTGAAAACATCTGTTAAAGAAATGTATGAAGGTCTCTTAACAGTGCCGACGGCTTTTCAGCAGGTTTGTCTTTATGACGAATGTTTCGCTGCTGCCGGCGTCGTCTGTTTACTTTACCTCAGTGCTTTTTGCTGTGTTTGTGGCAGTTAAGTTTGAGGAGTTTTATTTGATGCACATGTAAATACCATTCGTCTCATCTGTATATTGACTACATGCAGGTGTAAATAAGGTCCAAAGCATTTTGTGATCTGGTCACTCAAATCACATTTGAGCACTTTGTAATGTTAAATCTGTTCCTTTGTGGTGGAATGAGCTGTCAGCCTTCACCTAAGCTGCCAAGACCGTCAGAACCTTCAATAAACAACTCAAAACACACAGTTTCACAGACACCTCACCAATTCCTAATGCTCCGTTTCTCTAACCTACAAAAAAAATTCTGTTCATCCTGTCTCTAGTAACCGAAAACAATATCCACTTGTAAATGTAGCTTCATAGACTCTGCTTGTTTGTTCTTAAGGCAAAATGTTTAATGCTCTCGTCGTTTGTAAGTTGCTTTGGATAAGCGTTTAAATCGCTACTGAACATTTGCTATATGTACTGAAAAATACTGGACGATATCAAATTACTTCATACTCGTCTTTCAGTCGACGTGTGCGCTAAAACAACTTAATAGTAGTAACCCGATAGGATAGTAACCCAAAAATGAAAGTTTATCCGTCATTTACTTGCTCACATGTCATTCCAAAGCTAAGCCGTGTATAACCTTCACTTTCATCTGGACAGGAACCAAAACAAAACGCACATTCGACTCATGGTAGATCATGGAACCACCCTGCCGGAAAACCCTGCTGCTTTCTCCACCTTCCCTTCAGAGCGAGTCCCCAATGGGACACGCCCTCCACAGGCACACCACCTGAATAGCCGACCTCGATTACCAAGTGGTCCAAGTTATCCTCGCCGGGAGCAGGTGGGAAGTGGCCGGATGGAGATGAACGGAGCAGATTACTCACTGAATGCAGGACGTGGAAGGTAACATCACTTTCACATACAAAATCATGCATACAAACTTGGTCCAGATTCAAACTTGGTCCAGATTCAAACTTGGTCCAGATTCAAACTTGGTCCAGATTCAAACTTGATCCAGATTCAAAAGAACTCTGTTTCAGTGTGAAATGTAAAATGTATTTTGCTCTTATTGCTTAAACATGATTGTGTTTTTTTTTTTTTTTTGAAGAAGGGGCGGCTATGGCTACAGGAAAAGGAGAGATGACAACAAGTTCCCTGTAGGTCATTGGTTTAATCCCCACGTGACTGTTTAGACCAGTGTTTTTTTTAGCTTTGCTAAGTGCTTAGCTTAGCTGTAGTGTATTCATCCAGTAGTGTTCATCTTCTTTATCTTTGTGTTTGGCAGAGAGCAGGCACACAGTCGCCCCCTCCTGTCCAGGAGCGCCCCCCCTCCCCCAGCTTTGAGCTGGGACTTTCCAGCTTCCCTCCTCTGCCTGGAGCTGCAGGAAATCTGAAGCCTGAAGGGAAAACTGAAAACAGCCTCGACAACCGTCTGTCTGACGTCGTCACGGGGGCAATTAAAGACAAGGTTGACTCTCAATCAGTCCTTCTGTGTTTGTTACATTTACATCATATATCCAAAGCGACTTACAGTGACTTACATTCAAGCTATACATTTTGTCTGTATGTGTTCCCTGGAAATCGAACCCACAACCTTTGTGCTGCTAACACAGTGCTCTACCAATTGAGCTACAGGAACACACATTCAGCAAAGGAAAAGAACAATTTTTGGCTTAAACGATTGGAAATCTAGAGCAGATACTCTGGGTTTGATGCTGTTCTGTTTGTTCATGCTGTCCTTGTATTAGATGTTTCACAGATGCATCTTTGTCTCTCCTTACAGCTTGTAAATAAGGACGTGGTCGCCAGCCGGGTGATCTCAGGGACCTTAAAAGACCCTGCGCAACCTGTTCCCCCGACCCCAGTGGACCAGCAACACTCACCCTCTCCAGCCCTTGAAGAGTGAGTTCCCAAAGCACTACGTGTGAATGAAATAGCTGGTCAATAAAATTAAGTGTAGAATACAGCCTCTTTTAATTGTGGACCACTTGTATGTTTTTCTCCAGCCTGACACCTGTAGAACCGCCTAAAGAGACGCAGACACCTGCCGAGAAGAACTCTGTTACGCCTGCTGCTAAAACCACACCACTGAGCAATCCAGTGACGGTAAGTGCTAGAATCAAGCCTTGAACCAAAGTTTTGAATTGACAATGACAGCGAATTGACATTTAAAATTAAAATTTGTTTAATTTAGTTTCCTAAAATATTAATTTTTTTGTTTTGTTTACAACTCGAGGGACACTATTGCCTACTATTTTGTGTTTATCCACTGTTTGCTGTTGTATTTATCACAGTTTAAAATAAATCAATAAAAACTGTGAGCTCACTGCACGTTATTTCATATCACGGTCCTAATCCAGTGTTTAAATTTCAAAATCAATTTGATGCTAATATATGACCAGGAGCCCCGCAAGCCAAGCTATGCAGAGATCTGTCAGAGGATCAGAGAAGCCCCCACACAACAGCCCTCAATGGACCCCACACCTCCCGGCTCCACCTCAGATGACATCAAAGCACCTGACTCGGCAGAACGCAGATGCAGAGAACCGGCGACCGCGCCTGCCAAATCATCAGCCTGTCCCAGAGAGACACTGAAATGTCATTCTGCTGCGGGCCGCACCGCTTCCTTCAACCAATCCTGAGAGTTTGGCTTCTCCAGGACCGAATGGAAACAAACTCTGTCAGGGCTGCTTGTCTCCCTGCTAACTCACCATGTCTTTACGAGTACACGTCGACAGCTTGTCACTGGAATCAGGGCCTATAGACAAAAGCACTTGTGCGTAAGGGTTCTCCGAATCGTTTTTGTTCGTCCTTTTTTGTTTTCATTTGCAAGATCTTTGTTTGTTTTCCAAGGAAAATGGGATTACAGAACCAGCACCAGTTGGAGATTAACTATTTAAATGCGTTGTTAGAGCCCTTGTTTTTTTTGTTTTTTTTGTTTAAACTTCAAGTAGAGCTGTTGGGAGAGAGTGCTGATCCAGAAACACATTATTTTTTCTGTTTTTTAACTGATATGTATATAATTTTGCTAACCTTGAGTGTCTTGGTACCAACGTCTCCAGACGTGATTCTGGACGTGCGTCTACAGAGCGCTGCGACGGCCCCAGCCATTACCGATGCATGAGTGAGACTTTTGTGTAAATCCGTTTTGCGTTGCGTTTTTACGTTTGGATGTTCCAGCACTGGAGTGATGATTCTGAGCTCTGATTCATTTGTTTTTACATGCTAATCCTCTATCAGTTGTACTGATGTGATATTGTAGCAGGTGTATGTATACCTGTTTTGTGTGCATGCTTTTTTATGTTCTTGATTTTTCCCTCGTTCTTTTCCTTTTTAACCTTTTAATGGCACACGTTATAATTTTTCTATCTGCCCTTGTTTTGGGAAGAATCTGCTCTGATGCCTCGTCATTCAGTTCTGGGAGATCTGCAATGTCCTCAGGTTGTGAGTGTGAAGCGTGTTTATGCTCCTCGTCCGCTGTGATCTAACTGATAGATGGCTATTTGATTTGCTTACTGGCCTCATTTGTTTCGTTTGTTAAACTGGTGTAGTGCTACGGTTTTGTCACATGGTTAATTTGGTGCGTTATCTATGTAAACAGAGGAAAGACGCCAACATGCACCATTGCCTATTCTGTGATCTTCACCGATTCGCTTTCATATCGCCACCATCTATTTATATATATATATATATATAGTGTGGGATCATGTACATTTATATCGTGACGTATACATTAAAGAGCAAAAGATCGGAGCCTATAGCACAGATAGACCAGCGCTTTTTTTTTGTGGTGGGTTTTTTTCCTTAGTGCATATACTTTGTTTCAGCGTACATCTCACACTTGTCGTGCCCCTCATTCACACATCTTCTGTTAATTGGTCATTAGTTCAGTTCATTGGTTCTCATTAACATCGTCTCGAGGCCGAGCAAGACAAGACAGTTTCTTGTTTTCACGTCTTCCTGCAGCGTGGAGACCATGCAGAACGTTCTGAGATGTTCGTTGTGATCTGTCGTTTAGATTCGCAGATCTTCCCCCGTGACTCGTTTTTGTTTCTCTTCTGTTCATCCAACAATCTCTTTTGTTGTCATTTTGTGTTTCATATTCTTTAAATGCAACTAATTATTTGTCCATTAAATCAAGCATACTGTAGTTCAAATTCTGAAGGTTTCATTATATAAGCCTTTAACGTTTAAAATCAAAATAAAACGAGAAACATCACGTATAAATTAACAGTGTTTGAAAACTTGAATTTTTATTTAAACTTGAAAAAAAGTCTCTGCCTTAACTTTTAGACGACAGTTTGGAGGTTTTTGTTTCAGTTCCAAAAGTGTAGAGAGAAGGATTTGACGGAGGGAATCACCGCGACTTGGTCACTACGTTTGTGTAGCACAATACATTTGGGGTCGAGATGGGATTATCGTTTTTTGTTCACCTCTCTGTAAATGCTTGTAGTCTGAGCTGTAGTACATGTGTACACGTACGTGTGTGTGCTCTCTCTGTACAGATGTAAATAATTGAAAAATGTTAAAGAGGTACCCTAAAATCGTTATGAGAAAATGTATGGAAAAAAAATTAATAAATGTTAATGAGAAATGGGATGTAAAGTCTGGTTATTTTGTATAATCTAGTTCATTCACTCAAACGTTTTCATGTCTGTCAAAATTCTGTGGTTACAAGTATGACCACGAGGTGGCGTAATATAAACGTAACATCTCCATGGAGATGATGCACGTTATGGGCATAAAAGGCAATGGGCTGTATCAGCATAAGATTAAGAGATCTCCAGGGTTTGCTAGCCATAGTTTTTGATTGTATTCACTATATTTCAGAAACAGACAGACTCGGCTCGCCTCTGGTTGGAGATACATTTGTATGAATGCAACCAGTATGATTATCAGACAGGTTATTCATTATCTACTGTAAGCTACAGAAAGGTTCAAAGGTCAACTGGATAAAACGCTTCAGTTTTACTTCTATCTGATTTAATACAGGTTGTGTTCCAATTCATAATATATGTGGGATTTTGGAACATGGATTTTAGTGTTTGGTGGGTCCATGGCAGCATGCATTTGGAACTTGGACCGCAGCTCTGAAGAACCTGATGTTATCTCAGCATGATTTTGACAATGTTCCAAGGACCATCTTGTGTACTTCAATGAAAGCTAGAAGATCTGACCTTTTGTACAAATACAGTAGTGTCAATATCTTTCTATCACACACACAAATATTGAAATTGAAGACATTGTCATATATTATGCCATCATTCTACATCGGCTATTTGCAATGTATGACCTTAAATATTTTGGTAACGCTTTGCAATAAGATTCCGTGTGTTAGCATTAATTGGCATTTGTTTTTCATTAGCAGTTAACATAAGTATGTCTTATTTCATGTCATCTTAGTTTACATGGCATAAAATGAGCAATACGTCAATAGTATTAATTAATCTTAATATAGAGTTCAACAGTTTACTAATACCGTTTATATTAAGCGTTTAGCTAATGTTAGTTCATGTTTATTCAGATTCAAGATCATATTTAAAATTATTATTTCCTTCGTTGCTTTGAAAAAAGAGGCGGTAGAGGGGCTTAAGGACAAATATATTTTTTAAAAAATATCAAAAAAGACAATACATATAAAAGAACACACAATAAAGGATAAACCAGGAAGAAAAATATTTTTAAGAATAAACGATACACAATGCAGCAAAAGCCCGTTGCATGTACATTAAGTAAGTGCAAATCGTTACCATTATTTTAATCATTTGTTTAATGCTTAATCTGAATTTGATTATCAGATATTTTCGGTCAAACGTGTAAAAATGTTAATTTAAAGAAATCGTTCGTGCTCAAATAAACACCCCTGAGCTGATACCGCCCCCTCGCGGTTGTGAGCATCACGCCCGCCTTGCGTCATGCGAGGGTGAGAGAGAGAGAGAGAGAGAGAGAGAGATTGGAGGCACATCCACACCGCTGCGATCAGCGAGTCTTGCCGTACTGACAGCCCACATCTAGAACGGCGGAGCCCTTTCGGTATGGCGGGGCTTCGTTGAGAGAGACAGAAAAACTCCGTGCACGATCGTCCACCGAACAGCTTGCTTTTGTCCAAGCGTCTCCCCCAGCCCTCCTTATGCACCGCTGCGGCGCGGGGAAACGGGAGCGACGCTGAACGAGTCGGCGGAGAAGCAGAAGAAAGAGGACCGAGAGTGATTTTTCCACCCCTGTTGAACGGACAATGGCGGACCGCGATGCGCTGCCCCTTCCGTTGGAGGTGCGGGCCAGGTTGGCCGAACTGGAGCTGGAGTTATCCGAAGGTATGATTGACATTACAAACGACTTATTCTTTCCGAAATACGTTGGTTGCGGAGGGATACGTTAACTGCCCCCCTCCTCTCCTCTTCCCACCCCAAAACCCACCACCACCACCACCTCCTCCACCATACCAACACAACCGCCACCAGATGTTGGAGGCAATTTTTCTCCCCGCAGCGGCGCGGTGCTTGCGTTCATTCGCGTCCGCTTTGACTCCCGCCGCCTTTCCTTTGTTACAATGTCTCTATTTGTGTCTATTCCGTATGACCTTGAGGAAACCATCCCAAGACTTCAATATTGATCTCCCTCCCGTTTGGTTTGTTAGAAAACGCGTTCCCCGTGGACCAGCCGTGCAATTGTAACGTGTGTTAATATCCGTCTACTTAATGTCACGGACTCTGTTGTTATTTACAGTACGCCTCTGTTGTGTACCGCAGGGCATTTAGGTAAACAGGCAGTTTTCTCCTCGAGTGCAATGTGATCCGGAGCCATATTCGATATGATCTGGAATTTGATTATTATCGTGATTATGAATGTTATATACACACAATCATATAACAAACCCGCACGATGTACAGTTCGGATTTACAGTCGTGTCGGCTGTAAGGATCCTGACATCTCGTGATGGTCTGACACAGGCGAACTGAATTGACTTGAAATGCAATGTTGCTTTTCTCTGTTTGAATTACAGCGTCTGGCAACCGTTCGCAGTGTGTGTGTGTGTGTGTGTGTGTGTGTGTGTGTGTAGCATGGTTGTGTCGATCTCAACCATTTAAGGCGATAAGTGCTGGTGCATTTGTTACTGCTGCCCCAGAGTTCCAGCAGACAGCAGGCCCCGCATCTCCAAATCAGCCCGATCCGTTTTGCACCAAATGCTCCGAGGAAAAGGCCATTTTTAGCTGTTAACACAACAGTCACATTCCGCGAGTTCTTACGCTGTCCAGTAGATAGATCACACGCGTTCTTGCTTAGTTTTGGTATTGTTATACAGTATCATGTATATATGCTCAGCTTTGACTTTGTTCGTCTTATGATGTTATTATTTAGACACATGTAAACTTAATCTGTCAGATCTGTCAGTCGCTGTGTGAAGCATAAGGGCCCACACATTCGACTATAGTCAAAACAATGCGATCTGTATGTATTTATCTCTGATGTCATGGAAGTGAATCTGTTCTGTCTAATGTATGTCCACATTGAAGGAAGAGCTACTCGTATTATCATTCTTTACTTTATCGCTGTCAGAATATGACTTTCATTTCTGGCGATAATTTTAAATTGGACTGCTAATGTATTATGATCATTACTGTAGTACAGTAACTAGAGTGGAAAGACAGGGCTCTAGAGTACACGCTATAATATACTGCTTTGTGCCCTCTATGGAACATCATTTCAATGAAACCCTTTTCTTGGTGTAAAGATGAGTGATTGCTGGACATGAGTATTTTTAGCTGCCTTTCAAGTTTGCCTTTAAAGCGCTTTGACTCACTTTAAGCCTGTTCACACCAAGAACGCTAACTATTAAGATAACTATAACAATAACTATATTAGCGTTCACACCAACGGACAATAGCTCTATGTTTATTCGAACCACGTGCGCTGCAGTAAATGCGCCAGCCCTTCAAATTCGAACGGATTTGATTGGCTGTCATTATTATTCATTATTATTTATTAGCTGAAAGAGAAAGCAATGATTACGTTCCTTGTATCTTTATCGTTATAGTTGTGGTGTGGACTGTGCCATTCTCCTACATTTAGAGCGATTTTTAAAACGTTGTCTTTATAGTTATCGTTATCGTCCGAAGTGTGAACGCCTCTTTATGAGGGTGCTGGAGAAACATTCTGTATCAGTTTCCTCCTACCGAACCTCAGCTTGTGTTTTTGTTTGCCTTTGTGGGCAAAAGATGCTCTCCTGCTATATTCCAGCTTCGCTCGTGGTGCTGTTTAGCAGCTTGCTCATGCAGGGCTGATTATCTCAGTGTGTTGGCACAGGATGAAAGACTTCCAAAATTACCAAACGTCTGCTCATCCATTTACCCAGAAACATTTGCATGTTTACTGACCCGCAAAGTCCTTAAGGACAATTCTGTGTTTTCCTAAACTAACTGTTGGACTCGCGGTTTGCATACGTTGTGTCGGAGCTCTCGTTGTTCTCACCTATCGGGTTTCAGGGTGTGATGCGTTTAAGTTGTTTACGCAGAAGATCTGAACCATCACAGACTCATCCGTACCGGAATATAAAAGATCTCGGAATCTCAGAGCGTGCCACAGCTTTCATTCCTCTGCTGATGTGTTGGGAATTCTGGTGAGAACGTCAAATTAGTGCTTGACATGCGAATGAATGTACATTTAGGCATTTGGCAGACGCATTTATCCGAAGCGACTGACAAGGTGAGGAAAACAATGAAGCGATAAATCATAAGGAGGCAAAAACATCAGCCGTACACAGGCTGATTACCAAGATTACAACATTTCAATGCTT
>JAZGTJ010018678.1:0-11308 GCA_036877575.1 Botia almorhae | reverse complement strand
TTTTTCTTTTTTTCAAATATTCATTTACATTTATGCGTTTGGCAGACGCTTTTACCTAAAGCGACTTATACATTCAAACATGTGTGTTCCCTGGGAATCGAACCCGTGGCCTCTATCAGTTGAGCTGTTGAGCTGCTTAGACTTTACTGTCTAAATTTAGAATAGCATCATATACAATTTTATTTCTGCAGTACACATGCAATATGTGCATGGAATGCCATTTGTTTCATGGAGCACCTGGATAAACCACATCAATTGCCAAAATTTGCATTTTACCCTCCACATACGGTCCATCTTTAGGATGTTCCCTCACTCTCAGCTCACAGTCTTGCGTCTCTGTGCTGGGGAGGAGATCTCGAACCCGCTCGTTGTAGATTTCAAAGTAGCTGCAAGTTCATAACAAAGCAGAGATAGTTTGCTTTCACAGTTATGTAGAAGCACAACTTTATTTCAAAAATGACAAGCTCCCGTTATATGATATAATGAGATGAAGCGTTGTCATCGCCAACTTCAACAGAGCCTGTAACACTCATTTCCGGCAATTGCGCTAAACGGCGCTTGTTTAGTTTATGTCTCATTTTAATAGCTCAGTTTGAGTCGTTAGCTTATTAAATCAGCTTTGTTTTGACAAAATCAGTCGCGACGCAATTGCCTGGAAAACTCGAGTCAATTAGCCGTCTCGTTTGAATATCATCAAGCGTGAATAAAATTATCGTAAACTCTGGAGTGATGGGACGCGGCAACTTGACGAGGTATTAGATGTCACACATTATCCTTGAATATAAATATAGCAGTATATCGCAACACAGCTAACAGCTATCAAGGGTGAGGAAAAGCCTCAACAGTCAGAAAAGATGTAAAATCCCATGAGATGCTAAATCTTTTTAAGGCTGTGTGCAGAAATCATGCGAATGTTTAAACAGACTCCCAGAATGAAAGACGGATTGGTCCCTCCTCAGCTTCTGATTAAGCTGGAGAGAGAGAAACAGAGAAACAAAGCTCAATACAAACCTACAGTGAACTAATTAAAATCTGAAATGCCTAAATACTAAATCTGTCTCCATTATATGAGCTGTTTAAAGCTGACAATACAGGTAGTTAAATTACCTCTAACAGTCGTTCAGAATCAAAAGTCATAACCAAGAGAAGGCACCAGAAACTAGTTAAAGCTGCAATCCATAACTTCATTTGGTTAAAAATAATAAAAAATTAGTCAAATTAACTGATTTTTGAACACTCAAAATGGCCAATTTTTTAAATGATGTATTAACATTACTGATGGGTTTTAAGAACATTATTCAAACATTCTTTTAACTCTGTAATGTTTTTAAACGTTCCACTAACAACTTGATGTTTTTGATAAATATGATGTAATGCTATAAAAACGTTTTATCAACGTTACAGTGTCCTGCTACTTAACAACACCCACAAGAACAAACAAGCTGCTAAATGTTTATACACGTGCTGCAATCCGTCAGTCCTCAAACTATAATCATCAAACTATAACAAACTTCCTGGACGAAATACAACCCAACTAACAATTTTAGATGGTATGAATGTTTCCCTAATGTTTCCATCAAGTAACAAAAATGTTAGAAATGTTATTTGGAACGTTTTAGGAACATTCAAACATCTGTTTTTTTAGACATTGCATTAACATTTTTGCTTGGTTGTAAGAACGTTATTCAAGTTTTTTTTAAATCTGTAACATTTATATAATGTTTCACTAACATTTGACTAACAAAATTAAAAATTAAATAACATGTTTTATATACTGTATATATATGATATATTACATTTTTGATAACTTGGCGAAAACTTGTGGAGAACATTAGCCAACGTTCTGAGAATGTTTCCTGTTAGCTGTGAAGCAGCCCAGCTGTGGTCATATGTATGCGACTTTCTCTGCATGACTCTTAATATTTGGGGATGTTGTTTTCAAACCTGACTTCCATGTGAAATGATGCCGTGTCTCTTTGTAACGATCCACTGATGTGGTGGAACAATCCCTCGCAGATCCGTGGAATCAGTCCGTAATCATCCTGAGACGAAACAAAAGTAGCCATCAGTATGGGGTCAAAGGTCAAACCTTGACTGTTGAATATGCAACCAATGAATGTAGTTGTTTTGCTCATTACACTGTAAGTATTACATACTTAACACAGTCTTTTAATTCTTAAAATGCAACAGCTTAAAGTCAACACTAACAATGGTTTCCTATGATGCTTTGCCCTCCCTGTCTCCAGGGGTCCCGAAACTTCAGCTTTCCCTCATGTTTTTCTCTTACGTTTTTTTTTAACCAGCACTTTGAATAAATCTAAACTCCATTAACATATCCACAGTATCTGATACTCTGATCCACAGTACGGTTTTGAATGAATACACAGGACGGAGAAGAAATATAAGAGAACACAATGAGAACAAATCTACAGGAGTCTCACAGATGACAGACTGATACTGGCTATAATTACAAGTTCTTCACTGGCTGCCCTTGCCACATTTTCTTTGATTACTCAGGAGAAGCATGCAGTGACATAATGAATATGCAGACACTGTAGTTATGAGAACTTAATCATTAGACACATTTTATGGTGTGTTACTGGCTGTAAAGTAAATGTGAATCTAACCGGGTCGCCCATCATGGTGTAAGACTTTCCAGAGCCCGTCTGTCCATAAGCAAAGACACAAGCATTGTAACCCTCAAAAGCAGCTTGGAGGACATCAGTGCCCAGATCTCTGAATATCTGAAATGGCAGATGATATAAGAGAAGACCCAACGTGAAGAGTTACTACCCTGCTAACAATTTTAATAAGTAAGAGATGTAAGAATGTTAAGTAAGAATGTTTCCATAACGTTACTGTTAAAAACATTAAATATATTATTTTGAATGTTCTATGTTCAGTTTTTTCAGACATTGCAACAACATCATCGTTTGGTTGTAGGAATGTTATTAAAAAAAATTTAAATCCTGTACGTTTTTAAAATGTTTCACCAACAATTTAAGAATAACGTTTTTAAAATGTGTTATATATAAATCTAGAGAATTTACTGAAAGAACATTCTTTATCATTTTAAAAGACCTTTAAAGAATGTTAGCCAATGTTCTGAGAACGTTCCCTGTTAGCCGAGTAATCCTAATGCTTATATCTGTCTGCTGTACAAAAACGTTTCTTTAATCACTGGTGAGATTCCAGCGTTATTCATTATCCAGGAGTTTGGCACAAGCCAGCTGGGAGTCTAAACAACAGTGACAGTCATATACTGACAGTCAGATATTGTTACCAAGCACATGACGATGTCAGTGGAGTTTATACCTTCTCCTGATTCACAAAATCCGCACTTCTGCTGTCCATCGAGTCATATGAGAAATCAAACGAGAAAGATTTTACTCTTTCCCCAAACGGATCTCCTACAAAGTTATCCTACAAATGACAAATACACAACGAATGTGACTCGCTGTCAATCCAAATAAACAAACTTCTATGAAAAACTGACGGTGTACTCACCTTCGTGTTGTGAATGGAGGTTTGATGTCCATCCATCTGTATAATAACTTTGGCTGACAGGTCCCTCTCCCTGTTTGTAAACAGAACATCTGTAACGCGTGTTTAAAACTTATAAAAAAAGGTTCATGAAGTAACTGATTTATTTATCTTAAATGCACTCGAATTTTATCATTTAATCTGTCACACTTGGTATTTATATCACGAGTATTATTATTATTATCCGACGCGTTAACCCAAACATACACATAACGCCTTAAGCAATAATCGAAGACAACAATAATCGTAATGTTATCAAGTAAAAAAATATAAATATAAAGTGTGTCACAAGTGACGATATATGGCGTATTGTCACTTCTCATTGTGTTGTGTATTGTCAGTGTATTGAACTAACCTTTGGTTTAATGGACGGACTCGCACCGCCACACGCACGGACGCCATGACCACCTTTACCTGCGCGTTTTAACGTCACATTTATTACGCGACGTAACTATCGCGTCTAACTTCTGTGAATAGCTGAGGAAAGCACCTGTCGTGCAGGTGTTGTCGTTCGGTTCGTCTGCAAACTCTCCACCTGATCTCCAAACCCAAAAGCTTTGAGTCTGTCTCATGAATATTACTTTCATCGATTATCTTCCAATGGCACGGGCTGTTCTCATGAATATTAATTAGGTCGTCAATGGAACGTTCCGTGCCTTGGCTTATGAATATTAATTAGGATCTTCGGTATATTAATGAAGTTGCTCTGACGTGGCTTGCTGACCTTCCAATGGCGCAGGTGTGAACAAGGCGGTCGTAGTGAAAAGAGCTTCGAATAATTAATATTCATGTCCTGCAGATGGTAGTCTTTCTCCAGTTTAGACGTCAGAGCGTATTATGCTAAAAGTATAGCATTATATATTATATACGTTTCGAATCAGTTTCATACTAAATCAGGGGAAAAACTAAATACGACATGATTCAACAGGATCAAATGCATAAAACCAGTCACCCAGCTGACAATTCGAGATTGTAATAACATTTTCCTAACGTTTCCATTAAATAACAAAGACGTTAAAAATGTTATTTTAAATGAAGCATTCAAAGTAGTTTTTAAACGTTGTATTAACATGATTTTTTTGGTTATTTAAACGTTATTTAAACAGTTTTAATTCTTTAACATTTACAAAACGTTCCACTAACAACTTAAGATTCATTGATACACGATTTATTACATTCAAAACGTTCTACTAACATTACTGCAAGAATGTTTATGATAACGTTAAGGGGAACTTTTAAAGAACATTAGCCAACGTTCTAAGAATGTTTCTTGTTAGCTAGGCTTAGACATGCTTGATGTGGATTGACAGGATGAGGATAAACAACATTATGTGATACAGCGAAGGCTTTTCAGCTGAAGAACCATGCCCACATAAATATCTCCAAAAACTTAAACCAGGCCTCAGACAAACGTCATGTGAGCAGATGTTTGAAATAAAAATAATGTGATACATGTTGGCTTGTAATGACACAGGCCTTTTGATTTGAAGGACACATGCTTGCTGGGCATGCGTTCCTTGTCCTCAGATCTTTCATCCACTGATGATTTTGTTTGAGAAGATCTTCTCCGATCACCACTGAAGAATGAAAGGAAGTTGTCAGTCACCCATCACATGGTGCACAGACCAGGCCTGGTGTCAGACGAAGCATTTCCTCTGTTGTTTGCTCCTTCATGTCACAGCATATATTTAATGAGCCCACTCAGAGAAGCTGCAGACCATGTAAATAAAGCATCTGCTACCAGCAAGACATGTTTGTCTTTTTTAATAACTAAAAACTTACATTCATCATTCAGAGGTTTAGTGGTTTAATTGATATTTTTAATAATATTTTTCCATAATAGAAAACCATAAAATCTATGGAATTACACAAACCCAGCTAACATGGAATGTTCTCAGAATTATAGCGAATGTTCTGATAACTTTTAACGTTCTTGCAGTAATGGTAGTAGATCTTTATGTTTTCGATATATATGATGTTATATATCATAAAAATCGAAAACATTATTTTTAGGTAGTTAGTGAAATATTTTTTAAAAACGTTACAGAACTAAAAAAATGTTTGAATAATGTTCTTATAAGCAAACAATAACATTAACACACTTTTTGTGGGGGGCTTTTTGAATGTTCCTAAAACTTTCAAAATACCATTTTTACTGTTTTTTTCTATTTAATAAACATTTTTACAACTTAAAATTGTAAGCTGGGCGAATAGTCTGTGTAGTTAGTAATGGGAGTTTTACAACGTGAGAAAGCCAATAATGTCTCTTTCTCATGTCAAAGAAACATCAAGCATTGATGTTTTTCCTCTGGATTGCTTTGAGAAAGACTATATGGCTAAGTCTGTCTTTGCACAATTTCGAAAACCTGACACCCAACAACAGAATGTTCATTTTTTAGGACATGACATTTATTTTATTTGGCAAACTGGAATAGCTGTTATTTAATAGTCAAACCGAATGAAGATATTTCGTGATTTTGAAATTCTACACGCGGTGCTACGCTGGTCCCTTTAATCTGTTATACTTAATACACCGTGTCTGAAAGCGTCGATGGAAACCAAAAAATAACAAACAAAGAAAACGATAAAAGTAACTTAACCTTAATCATTATAAATTGTGTTGGTATAAAGGGGTTCAGCTCTGTTTCTCTTTGCTGTATGAAGTCCTGCCAGAAAAAACAAGCTTTGTACCATCAGCTCACTTCAACATCATGTCACTTACAGCTCGTAGTTTTTTCTTCTATGTTTTGATCTTGTAGTTTTGACAGCTCGAGTCAAAGACGAGGCAAAGACTGCCGCGCCATTATGTCTCAGGCTACAGAATTACACTACTGCACTAATTAAACTGTGGTGTGCATGTTAGCCAACCTCAATACCATTAATATGAGAATGGATGATTAAAGCAAAGCACTTGTTAGCTGGCAAACGCACAACCATCTGGACACAATGCTCGGATGAAAAGGTAGAAACCCTTTCCGTTAAAAACGCAGAGAGCATGTTCTTCTCTTAATAAAGTTAGTTAGTTTTACTTAACATGAAACCTGAGTTACTTCATCAGACGTCTTCAGTACATGTAAAAGAGATAATGGACGTCAGGCTGGTGAAATTAACTGCTATCACTTTAATTGATTCCAGATGGGAAGGTCAACCACAGCCCATTTTTAAAAGGAAAGATGAGACTCTTGTCTGTCTGTATGTCTCTGCAGAGCACACGACGACAGAGATGAAAACTTACTGAACAGATCACTAATCACTCGCATAGGTTTGTGTATTCTGAGTCTTCCATTCATAACATTTTTGATAAATAAAAGTTCTATAAAAGTACAGAGAAAAGTTCTACTAAAATTACTGCAAGAACTTTATTGATAACGCTGAGAGAACTTTTGGAGAACATTAGCCAATGTTCTGGCTTTTACCTCAGAATCTAAATAGCAACATGTTTTAGCCCTGATAATAATCTCAGAAAACACAGTTACTGTGCCACCAACAAATGACACAGTAATAAACATTATGAAGACATCACCAGAACAACACACCATGAAGTGAGTAAAAAAACAATAAAGACAGCATGAAGAAGACATTTGTTTTGGCTTTGACAGGCCAGGTGTTTGCGAGCGTGTCATGTGTCAACTTCACAGATTAAATTGAATAATTAAATCTGAATTGCAAAGTGGCAAATGTCTGGATGATGGATTCATTTAACAGAAATGAAACAATCAATCTGTCAGTCTGAGCCTAGAACACAGCAGCTCTCTCTCTCCCAAACACACACACACACACACACTCACAAACACATGTTCGGTTTCTATGCTTTGTGGTGACTTTCTATAGACATAATGACTTTATACTGTACAAACTGTATATTCTATCCCCTAACCCTCACCTTTCCCCCTAAGCCTAACTCAATTTGCATTTTTATATTTTCAAAAAAAGCATCATTTAGTATGTTTAATACTTAATTTCCCTCATGTGGGCTGCTGACTGGTGCCCTCCCCCACACACACAATATTTGACTTAAATCATTGTAGTTAACTGTTAATTATTATTATTAACACTGAAAGAAACATGTTTTTGAAACAATGGGCTCATGTTGACCTCAGTGAGGGCACATGAATGCATTCATACAAGCATATAGTCCCAAGATGAGTGTTTTCAATTTTACTGTCACAGTTGCTTTATTTGACATGACAATGAGACCATCTGTTTAGGATAAATAACATCAAGCTGTGCTTATTACCAAAATCCTCATGATATCAGATATGCAGGTCTATGATGTTCTATCTGTCTTTCTACCCTTATGGAAAAGCAGACAGTGAGATGAGTTAAAGCAAAATAGTCTGTCTATTGTCTTACACCCAGCTAAGGATTTTAGGTTGCAAGAACGTTTCCCCTACATTTCAAACTAGATCATCACTTAAGAATGACATTTATATATATATAATATATAATGTTAGAAAACAATCTATCTGGCATTACTGCAAGAATGTTTTTTAGAAAACTGCTAGACAACATTCTGGAAACATTCTCTGTTAGCTGGGGAGTCATTCCAGGAAAACTAACCTGCACCCAATTTTTTTTGCATTCTTTACAATCATATAAGCTTATATGAAACATGGCTGGTATTAGAGATTCCATCATTTCTTCAGTGTATTGTCTTTAATCTTTTGCTAAGATGCTAAGATGTCCTAAATGAACATTGTTTTAAGACTGTCATGGTCATGTACCAAAATACATTTGGTCAAAACTGGAAGGTATGACAGATGTTTGACACAATTCACTAATTAAACACATTGCATCTGCATACCATATGACTGTGTGGTATTTACAGCGGACATGTGTCATTTTCTCTTTGAAGTACACTGTACTGAGTTTTCCTAGTGGCAGGCAACATCATGCTGCTAGACTTTGCAAATTAATAATGGGTGTTTTTGCCATTTTTAGACATGCTTGTTTTATTTGGGAGACTATACCATGATAAACTGATGTCTGATTTATATTGTTTTGTTCAGTTTTTATAGTGTGTATTGTTGACTATTGTGTATTGTATACTACACTATGCACTCACTTATTCAACATTATTTCTGTGCGAATAAATACTACTGGCTGCTACACACTAAGTAAAATCCTGCAACAGTTGTCTTAAAAGCGACGCACCAGTCTGCCTCTGGGGGCCGCTGTTTTGCGTCACACAGTCACGTGCGTCACTAAACCAGGAAGTGTTTTGGTGTGACGCGAACACATGCGCCGCTCGTCATCACGTCACAAACACGCAGTAGAAACACATCTCGTCTCACATGTCAGTGCGGTGTGTGTGTTGTGTTATTGGTCCAGATGTTGAAGGCACGCAGGTGATCGTGCAGATGCGCGACCTTCTGTTGTCATGCAAAAGCTATTGGGAATAAGTTTTTAATCCTAATCGGTAATACTTGGATCTTAAATATGAGTAATGTCTATTTTCATGTATTTATAATATTCATATATTTAAAATATATTCCGTATTATTATAGAAATGACCTACTCATTGTTCACTCACCCTCATGTCAGTTCAGATATGACACTTTGTTACACATAGACAGATTACTTGTGTTGGGTGAATGCTGGTGTATCATTTATTGTCCTTTATTAAAAATGAATGCATGAATATTCTTTACTTTTCTCCTGTTGTCTTCCAGACAGCTTCAGGTGACGCAACATGAGGGTGAATAAATTACATTAACAAGTAACACAAACATTGTCACGCTATAGGTAAGCTATATATTGTAATGTTAAAGATAGAACTGAGGTTAAAGACTATTCATTTATGATAGTTCAGTTAACTTACGAGGGTGTCGATTCTGCTGAGGGAATCTGTAGGCTGTTGAAGATGCTCTATCAGTCTTATTTTTGTGATTCCGATCTCCTCGGGGGCAGGGTATCATTCCGAATCCAAAGCCAAGGAATACAAACATGTGTGCAAGAGAGCCTGCCAGAGAGTGAGTTGCATGCGATTCACCATTCAAAACTTGATACCTTAAGGCTTTTACATTTCTGCGGTGACCTCTGACCTTTGGATAGCTCTGCCAGAAGTCACATCGACAGAGCGACGCTTCAGTGGTATAAACAGCTGTCAATCTCAGCTCAGCTTGCATGAGCTTCTAATATGTCAAAAAGTCATACCAAAAGCCCATTAAGGTGCGACACACTCCTGTGGCCGTCTTTGCGATGCCTCCGGGCAGCTACAAGGGAGACCGATATTTTTAAAATAAAACCTTATATTTCAGACCAACTGTTAAGCCCTACAGAAACTGTATCATACATTTTTTCTCAAGATCAAATTGTGCAATAAAGTTTTCCAGATCGCCACTTCGCATGTGCAAAAATCCCTTACAACATTCTGTAGAGCTCCTCTGAGCACTGCAGGTTCCCTCATTCATCGTGATAGAACTGAGGAATCTTGTTTATTCTATAATCGTTGGTCATACCAAGTAAACTGGATGATTTTGGCAGCTAACAGGGTTGCACAGAAAGACAAGTGTATGCGCAGTGCTTTGTGTGCGTCTGAGGTTCCGTGGTAAGGCTGAAAATAAGAGATCAAGCCCCAGTACAACACCTGTGCCAGGGAATTTGAGTTATGTGTTGATAACCTGACACCAGCAGCTGCCTGAGCTACTGCCCAGTTTAACATAACGTTCCACACAGGCCTGTCCAGCGGAGAGCATGAAATCAGCTTCATTTGTTTGCTTTGCTTTGTATTGATTTGATTGTATGGAGTCACTTTTTGTATTCATATTTTAGCCCGATCTCTTTTGCCTTAAATCCCAGGAAATAAATGAAGTATTCATTAGGATTGTGACGCTCAGTGTATGTTGAGATGGCTTCAGGCTTTGGCACACGTGATGTTTCTGTCATCAGTTGGGATTTAATGCGTTTTAGGCAGTGGAGCGGCTCAGAGCTGGCGGACAGGCGCTGGAGGCGGTCACAGCAGCTCTTATAGAGCTAGAGGTGATGGTGAATCACAGCAACACAGCTTCTGTTGTACAGTTTGCTCTTACTGAATAGGGACTTTAGGACCGTCACCTGACACTCCATGACACCCTGGCAGACATTGTGTTGGACCAATAGGAAGTCCCGGCCAAAGCTCACTATTCGTTGAGCTAGAAACCTAGAGCGTGCACATGTCAAGACTTTAAATTGAACTTTAAATTGAAAGAAAAACACCTTATAAGCACTTACTAAAAACACTTTTTTTACTAAAGAAGTAAAGTTAAAAGTATACTTGCATTTATACTACGAATGGAAAATCAGGAAAGGTTTGTAGTGGGATAAAAGCTCTCTTCCTTTGTCAGTTTCTTTGTGGGCAGAGGAGCAGAACAGTGGGCAATCAGCCACGGTATCCCAGCCTGCCCAGCGGAGATGACCAGCAGTGAGTATCAGACCACCCACACTGCTCTTCAGAAGCACTGCTGTGTGCTGTCAGATGTAGATCTGTTCATACAGATCAGGAAGGGTTTACAGGAAAGATTCAGAATCATTTCTCTTTTGAAATGCATATTAGGGGCATTTTTTCATTTGTCTAACAGGGTCTTATGTAAACAACATAATTCCTTTTCTTTTATTTGTGTGTATAAGGTGAGACTGGCATCCAAATTCCTTTAATAAAGAAGTTTGCGGTTTATTTTCTCATATAATGTCATAAAAGGTTTTGTGAGAGGCCTGTGGTGAAGTTTCAACCTGTTACACAACAGTTTCACTGTGCCTGTGATGGCCGCTTGTGTTTTAATGTCTC
>JAZGTJ010018676.1:0-11310 GCA_036877575.1 Botia almorhae | reverse complement strand
CACTCAAATCTCCCTGCACTAACCCAGCTGATCAATAAACCCAGCTAATCACAGTGACATCCCAGGCGACACACGATTTGTGTGCCAGCTGGACTATTAAGGATTTGTCTCTCCACAGTACAGTCACTGGATCTTATCACTGACAAGAGGATTATTAGCTTTTTAATCTTCTGTTTTACAACTTTCTGTTTATGCTGCTATTATTTCTGCCTGTTTAAGCTATTCAGTTTGTAAAAGATTGTGAGATAAAAAATGTGCAAGCTGTGGAGGCTGAAAATTATATTGTATTTTAGTTACTGATTCATGGAAAATGAACATGAATGAACATTAATGATGCCTAAAGCTAGACTGATTAATTCACCTTATTTTTCATTCTATCCAGCTTCGTTGAACAGATGATTAAACACAAATTTTTAATAATACTTATTTAAATTAAGATTATTTGTGTTTCTAATCTTATGTGCACATGTGTGTGTTTAATACAAGCTTATTTGGTTTCTTATTGCACACAATATTGTTGTGCATGACCCCCAGTCTTAAAGGTATAGTTGGAACCCAAAAAACTATACAATGGAAGTCAATTATACAATTTTGTGTCTATACAATGGAAGTCAATGGGTGCCATGTACAGTTTGATTTCTAATGTACTAAATATTTTCTTTTGTGTTCCTCATACAGGATTGGAATGACATGGGGGTAAGTTTTTATTTTTGGATAAACTGCCCCTTTAAGATGACAGATTACATTTTACTGTACTTTTATATGTATCCATTTTATTTTATATGTATCGTCATTTTATCTCTAGCCAAGACTATAAAATGCACATCGGCAAGAAAATAGGTGCGCGATCATAAAACTATTTGGACTATGGATGGTCTGAGCAGATGGCTTTCTTTCTGTACAGTGTGATTGTATATAGCACAATAGGACACCATAGCACAATTCATATACATTGGATACATTGGAGTTATACATTGGATTTTAAGAAGTTATATTTTCCCAATCACATTCCTCAATGCGGTGGAGTGGATGCTATCTGTAAAATGTAGTTTTTGTAGTTTTTACTTTAAATTTCATGTCCTTTCTTGACACTTCCTATTTATTCTCTTTTCTCGGGTCACTATCTCTAAAGGTGTCACGGCTGAAATATACAGTACTTTATACACACATAGACATGCTGGGTAGATAAAAACATGCTCTCATCTCCTCTGTTCTCCAACTATTATTATTATCATAATTTTTTCTATTATGTGTACCTGGTCATTCTTTATTATTTTATCAATTTACTTTTCTTCAGCCTGCACTTGTTATTTGCATTTGTTATTTGTCTTCATGTGTGTTCAAAGGGTTTCTGGATTGTGTGCAAAATAATTTGCTATTATTGTGCACGGCATCTGTTTGCAAATAAATATTTTGTATCCATAATTTAGCTAGCAGAGGATATTCTTTTATTCAGATTTCTGCTGGGTTTAGAAAAATCCCTGGAGTCTAGGAAAGACAGAAACCTCTAGTGAGATGTTTACTTATGCTGCCATGCACCAAATACAAAAATAAGTATTTTACTCTTAACTGGTAAAGTAGACTATAGTTGTAAAGATTTTTAATAACCAGCATAATGGTTTTTGTAAAGAAATATAGTGCATGTTTGCCATAATGTAGCATTTTAAGTAGTAACTTGTTGAGAAGTGCTTAGCTTCAGGGTTCTATAACCCTTATATTGGTAATTCATCAAAAAGGACCCTGATTACAAATGTAGAGCACTTATCCACTGAGCCAGAACTACACACTTCTATTGACAGCAAAGAATTATGCATAGGTTGTCAGAACCACAGCCCGGTGGGATGTGCGATGTATTTGACATTTTTCCATATTTCTCCATCTAAACATCATTGGAGTTTTGGCATTGTCTCCCTGATGGCTTGCTTGCTGGGAGACTGTTGGCGTCTGACTTAGCTTAGGGTTTTGTTTATTGTAAATTTCTAACATTTTTATTGTATATATTTTTTGTATGTATGCATTCTACTTTTGCATCTTGTGTGTAGTTCATGGTACTATTGCAAACCCCCTACACCCCGTCCCATAGATGTTAGCTATTATATGACATACCTATGCAAGCTAGAATGCATATCTTGCTCAATAATTTTGTGGTTTTATCGGTTCAGTCAACCCTTTATTCATAAACATACTATAAACATACTATAAAAATAAAATTGAATTGAATATTTTAGACTCTCTGCTGTTCTTGGGTATCTTGTAGTTTACTATGTGCTTCCCTGCAATGTAAAAACAAAAGATTCTCAAGGATTTATATCGGCTTTCTCAGATGGCACAAAGACAGAACCCTCTAAAACATCTCTAGGCATCTAAAACTCTGACATTCTTTAAAGGAACCTCAATTTAATTGGCCAGCCGCTGAATATCTTTAATAGTTCAAAGAAAATCAGAGTAAGTGTGGAATGTATTTAGATGTACAATGTGTGAGTTTTTGCTTTATATAACATTTCTTTTTGCGGTATTCACATTTTTCGTCCACTTATCTCAGTACTAACTGTCTCTTCCTCTAAATGGTCAGTAGTGATGCTGGGAGGGGTTTTAGGTACAGAATGTGTATTGTTATTTACCTTTATTTGCTTTTGCAGCTTTTTTAACATACTGTATTTTTGTATCAGAAAAACTCCCACATGTCATGTACATGTAATGGGGGTTCTGCAGGTGGTGATTAGAGGACTGGTATTCAACAGCAGTGATCAAATGAAGTTCTCACCATTGATGACTTGTTCATCAATGACTGTGTGGAAGCTGTTGGTGAGTAAACACTCTTACACAGTGATACACATGCTATACATTGTGTATCATTGAATAAATACAAATAAGTACTGTGAAGACCTTTGTAAAGACAACACTGTGAAGACCTTATAAATGTCTTTGAAATGAATCTACATGTCTCTTTTGCAAAAGTTAAAATTTAAGGTGTCTTTGCATTAGGCTGTCTGATAAAAATTGGCTGATATTTACACACTTCATTCAGCTGAGCTCATGTCAAGGGATATAGAAAGCAAAGGATAAAGATCAGGTTTATAATACATTTACATCTTTGGAGTGAATGTACTGAGACACTAGGAGCACAATGGTGATAGGCAGAAAGGTCCCTCAGCAACTTTGTAATTCACAGTTCACCCCAAGATAGAAACAGCAGGTGACATCAGTTACATTTTCAATTTTGAATATATATATAGGTGCCATGACAAGGTTGGTTTTATAATCCTCTCAGCATTTTATAGCATTTTATTCAAAGAAACAGGTTTGCAGTAAATCAATAAGCCTATTTTACACACTTAAAAGTGTGTAACAACAAAAAGACACCATAAATAATACTTAATACTTAAAAAAAGCTTTATTACAAAGCATCTAAAAGGGAGGTTTCCCCCTTGAGGTCGTAAAGGTCTGAGTTACAATACAATACCACATTATTGTGATTTATTTCAGCAGTACCCTGGACAGTCAGACTGTTCATAGTAATGCTACATCACAGCATGTTATGCTTCAGGGCATCAGTGCGGATAATGTAGGAATCTCAGCAGTTCTCCCGTTTATGAGACCCTTAGCATACCTTTATAACCCTTTACTTGCCTTTCCTATTAATGTATGTTATTGCTAAAGTTTTTTTATTTTTTTTTAAGAGAATGAAGCCAAGGTACCTCTTCCAACTCAATGCCCCCCTTCTCAGTTTTACTGTGGGGAAAATATCCATCTGCCCATCTACATTCTTCACCTATCCATCTATTCATTGCACATTGCTGTTTTTTTTTAGTTAAGGAGTATTTTGAATGTATAAATATCTGCTGGAATATGTTTGTGCTTATCTGTTGACTTTGCCCATCAAAATAACAAGGCCCAGTGCACGTTGGTGTTCTGGTATCATATAAGCGGATTTACTGTTAAAACAACAACAGGTGCAGTGACATGCAAAAATATTGCAGGCCTCAGCTGCTGCAAAGGAGACATATACCTGGAAAACATTAGAACCTGTTGAGATGTGTTGAGAATATATCAATTTCACAGAATGTGTTTTCTAAAGAACAGTTTAGGTGTGTTAATACCGTCATATACTTGTAATTGAAGTTGCTTCCTTGTCCTCATTTGTAAGTCGCTTTGGATAAAAGCGTCAGCTAAATGACTAAATGTAAATGTCTAAATGTAAATATACTTGTATACGCAGGTCTTCATCAAATCAGGTCCTGTTACACATCAAGTTTGGTCTCAAAGTGGTAACCAAGGCAACAGCTGGAGGTGGGGTGAGGTCTTCGCTGGAATCTATCACAACATCTAGATAAATAAGGTCTTATTAATACTCTGCTGTAAGTCCGATAATTATTTTTCATTGAATACCTGCAGGCATTAATCAAACTAGTGAACAAGTAGCAAAAAACTGTATTCATCAATTTTAAATGTTTTCTGAGGACAGTGTGTTTGTGTGCACTTGTAGTCCAGATAAATGTTAGCTGTTAGAGTGATGCTTGGACTGTTGATGCTTGGTCAGAAATATCATGACCTTTTCTCCTCCTAACTCTTGCATCATTAGTGTTTATCAACACAGACACATATATAGACATATGCTTGCTAATATAGTTATACATGGGCTATGCTCTTCATGATATCCACACTCATTAGTGGTAAGTGTCCTTTTGTTGTGTACTGTCAGGGGCCTGATAACCCCTATAACTTCTGCAGTAGTTCTCTAGCAACACTTCCAATTCACAATCTCAAAATCATATTATATTTTTAACTTTATCTGTTCACACCTGTATTTGCTGTAGTTTTCACATCTGTCTGTTTACTTAACAGCATGTGTATTTTTTTCCAAATGTTTTAAAAAGTGGTTCTATGTGCCAGGCATGGCATCAGCTACATGGGTGATGTTGTAATTGATGGTGTGGCATTTGTTGACTGTGACCCCTATTAAGAACTGATATTCCTTGTGATAACAATGAATTCATCTGTGCCAACGGTCACTGTTCTGAGGTCAGTGACCATCCACAGACCACACCCTACGCAACCCAACAGGCCACTACTTATATTATTGTTTTTTTTGGCAGACTCTGCAAGGGGGCACATAGTGATGATGTCATAAACGTTGATTGGCTGAGGCAGTTGTTGTCCCAGGGTCATCATTAAAAATGTTGGTCTTAGGACAGCTAGGACCCGGCAAAATCAGGATGTCCACAGGACTTTAGTCACTGCAGCAAAGACTGTAAGGTCAGTGTTAACTGGTGTTTTCATTGGCTTAATTCATTATGGCCCAGGGTCATAATCCTGTTCTTATAACCCACCCAAAGATTCCTGGAAACATTTGGTACTTTTCCCTTTTTCAAATAGGAGATTTTAAAGGATTTAAAATGCTTATTTTAAACAAACGCCTTGTTGGCTGCATTTAATCCTAGTGAGAGGGAAAAAAGTTTTTTTTCCAAAAGCAACCAGGGACGTTGTGCTCCAAACAGAAATGATGTCATGGGATATGAAACACCAGATCTTTCCATTATCATCAGTTTTTTAAATACCTTTTTCCTTTTCTTTTTGCATTTTACTCACTGCTATGGCTTGTGTACTAATCTTGTTTATACTCCAAACTTGGCATTGTTTAAACAAATGTTGTTGGCTCTGATGCTTGAAGATTGCTTGTGATGTTGCTGTCACTATTATTGAAAGCGTCTGATAAATAAACAAATGTAAATGTAGCCTCAGTTGCTCTTGAAGTGCTTTTACAAAATTTCTAGTCTGTGTAGCGAGATATTCCATCATTACTCAAGAACTTACAGATATGAGGATTGTGGAGGCTGTGGACAGTACTTGAATTATTCCTGGTGTTCATCTGCTCTTGTATTACTTTCACATTGTGTATAGAGGTTTCATTATCTTGCACAATGCAAACATGGTAACTGTGTCCTATCTGCTTTCTCCTTAATGCTTCACTGTGACTGGGTCAGGATTCAGTGTTGGTGATGACTGAATGCATTTGTTCTAACTAACTTTGATCCTAAACCTCATGATCAAACCCCTTTAAGTAATAGCTACTGCTTAATGTGCAATTAGCATAAGGTGTATTAGCATGTCGTTTATTAGCATATCGCTTCTCTAGAACATCTTCTGCAGTCTGATTGGTTCATTTGGAGTTACATAATATAAGATCTTCAAAACGTCGTTTTTGTTTAAACTAAGAAGTATATGTGCCACTGATTCGTCTCTATTTGTGTTTCCCTGCAGTGAATTGTTACCGCTCAGAATGTGACGATGTAGCTGCCGTTCCAGTTAACTGGAAAAGTGTCTTGCCACTGCAAAGCTTTTAACAGTACCTCAGCTTCCCCACTGAGAGCAGGATCACTGACCTTCACTACCCTAATCCATTACCTTGAAAAATATATTTATGTTGTGTGTGATCAGGAAAGCTGTGATATATTGATCATATGTAAGAGATTTTAGGCTCTTTTCATGTTCCTCTGCATTGTTACATGATCCAGAGCTCTGATCCAGGCAGAAAGTACAATAAAGCACATAACTCACATAACCGTCATAGCCATCATTCTGTCAGGCACACACAGTGAGTCTGTGTTTGCGATTGATACGTTCTGGATATAGCATCAGTTTTTCTGGAACTCCTGTGACTTGACAGACTGCTACATTTATCCTTTATAGTCGTTTATTTGTCTGAAATTATTAGCCCATGGAGACTCATTTTTCCATTGTCCTCCCACTTTCCTTCCATCAATCTGTCGGCTAATCACTATAAACAGCTGGCGAGTGAGAGTTTTTATTTGTACTTGTCAGCATTTTCTAGTTTTAAAGACATTCTGTACACGGCAATTACGCATTCTCCTGGTTTTAAGGATTTTTATATAATTTAATTGAGTTGATACATGACATGATCCTGCAAGGGCAGCCATCCATTGGTAGATTGATGTTACACCTTGTATTATAACTGTAGATTGGGCTGAATATGTTCTGGGCTTGAGGAGCAGGTCAAACATTTACTATGGCATTAATCACTATGTCTAATTAAAAGTCAGTAGCATAATCAATCAAATGTTTGTTCATTCATTCGTCTGCTTTCCAAACTGGTCTTTTATGTCCACATGTCTGGTGATGTTTTTGGCACACTGAGCGTGTACGTGACCCCAAACTCTAACCACTCACTGTTACTCAACACTGTTACTGTACTGTTACTCTGAACCAGTAACCCTGAACCGGTAATCAAGGCAACTTGGAGGAGACAGGAACTGCCTTTCTTCTTCTGCATTTTTTCATATTATGTCTAAAAACAAAGTTATAACATAGCCATAACAAATGCATGTCTTTCAGGCAGAATCAGAGGGTGTGCCATGTAGTTCACTGATTAATAATTAATAATAACTATAATATTAATGGAAAACTAAATATAAAAACAAGTAAAAAAAGTACATGAAGTACAATGTAAAAAGTACATAATGATGTTATGTACTTTAGTTACTTAGTTGTAAACATCGGCTTTGAAACATTTGGTATCGTAATGTCTGGCCAAAGCGTTGTGACTTCACTGACAACTGTGCAGACATCTTTAGTTGGACTCTTGGAGTTGGTTCTGTTTATAGGATAAGATCTTCTGTTAAAAAAAGCTGTAAGTCTTTTTACATTGCGTAGTGTTACTGTATATACAGTATTTTCCACCCACATACAGTAAAAAAACATACTGTAAAAAATGTGTCTACAGCACACTAGTACCTTTACTGTGTCATCAACAATCATCAGCAAATCAATCTGAAAGTGAAGAAAGATCTGATATATGATTTAAACATTCACACTCCTTATATACCATTATTGTAATTTTCCAGCAATTTCCATTCATTTGTCTCTGAAAAGATTTACTCATCCTGTCTTTTCTCTGGTAATTACTTTTACAGTTTTTATACTCTGAGATATTGAGAACGATTAAGTCTTTCTTTTTACTTTACTTATTGAGAATCTTTGTAAGTTTCCTGTGAGACATCGGCACTCTATGACATTTACACTTGCATTTAGTCATCTGAAGTGACTTACAAATGAGGAATATGGTACGCAATTTGCAGAGAGTGAACAATATCTGCAGTATCGACTGCAAAGATGCAGAAGATAGAGTAGAAGAAAGAATGCAGAAAGGTGAAAGCAAGGTTGATAGACAATTTCTGGAAGACGGTCATTTCACTGAGAAACAGTGTTTTGTTAGCTACTGAACATTTTCAATGAACAGCTAGCTGCTCGATTTGCCAAAGTTTGCAAGGTTGAAAGATCAAGAAACATTCTTTGAGGCTCCAAGATATCCTTGAGCACAATACAGTATATTGAGCTTGGTTTTATGACTGTAAAATAATATAAACAAATTCAAATGGTCACTTCCTGTCTACGTGGGTGGTTTACCCACTATTGTGTTTACTGGATTTCTATATACTTTACTATTACCAGCACAGTATGTATTCTTAATATGTATTATGTAAATGTGCTTTTGGATTCACCTTAGGTTGGAGGACTGATAATGATATGAAATATGTTGTTTTCACAGGCCACTTGTAAATATGGCAGCAACTCCGGCTGGTCTAAAGTGTGATGGGGTTCATTTGAGAAGTTCTGTGTGGAAGAAATCTAGTACCAGATGTAAACTTGCCCTCTGGTACTACATTTCTGAAAAGACCAGAGGAGTTTTCTGGCTCTTCATTAAGCTAAATGACTAAAGCAAACTGCAATTACAAAGTGAAGCAGACATTTAGTGCCATATATGAGAGCAACACAGTGTGTGGAGGTCTTTGTAACTTTCTTATGGGCATAAACATATTGTTCTAACAGACAGTTATTTCAAATTGAAGTTTAGTTGCTGGAACATGTTCTTACATGGCCTTGTCAGCGTGTTATGTGTGATTCTCAGCTCAGATACCACACTGAAAACCTGTGTACTAAAACCTACAGCTGCTTTTCCATTGAGCCGACAGTTCTGAGCACAGCAAGGAACAGCCTGAAAGATGTCAAAAACTGATTGCAAGCTATTTTTCACTTAAGATCTTTTTGAATGTCACAGGGACATTTAACAGTGGTATAAACTTGATAAATAACATCTAAGGTGATATAAGCTTAGAGAAAATGGCTTACAGCACCTTTAAGTTAATACCACGCATGAAATGTCCCATCAACCTGACAGAAATCACAGCTGTCTTTGAGACAGGCCTGAGCCCTAGGCACTGTAAACAGCAGAGAAGTGTCAGGGGTTCCCACACTTGTTTAGCTGGTCAGAAATGCTCTCTGAATCAGTATGTGTGATGAGGTTTGAAAATATGTCTTTAGAGGGTTTTGAAGAGCGGGTGTGTGGTGTAAGCAACATGGTTGAGGTTAGCCAAACAATTGAAATCACTCACATGATCTTTAAGAGACAGGAAACGTCTGAGTGTAGCCAAGAGTTTAAACACACATGAGAAGGTGCTAAAGGTGACTAAAGGTATTTGCCACTTCCACCTGTGATGTCCTAGAATCTAGCATTTTCCCCTGAAGTGTTCCATAGGAGACATTAGAATGATTTTTATTGGCTTTCCTTGTTTTTAATGTTTTTGAAAACAATTTATTTTATTTCAGCCATACAGTTTACATTCAGCAAAACCTCTATGTTAAAACATTCATTTTTCCACGTTAAAAAATAATCATACCTAAATTCCTGTGGTTTGTTTTGTCCATCCACATTAAAAGGTCACTAAATCATTTTGCCACAAATGTAACAAAAATAATACTGAATTATCTGGTTTGTTATGAAGTTAGCATGTTAGCTGTTAGTGCTTTATTCTGACAATTGTCATGTGTTTCTGTCAGATCTACTTTACACAGCAGGAAAACTGGACCACATTGTCATATTTATCTGTTACTTCATCTTTTCTTCATGTGTGATGGCCAGACAGAAAATGAGTTGAGGGAGGTGTAGACACAGGAGATGTCTGAGGAATGAAGAAGAGCAGAGGTGTCTCTGAGGAAACTGACTAACTTTATTTTGATGTTTGAAGCAATTCAGTCTCAAGATGTAAGTGGAGGAGCTGCACTAGATGACCTTAAATTCATTGACTGTGCACCACGTGAGTCTTTCACACCAACATAACAACATCGTTTTCAGCATCTGTGTTGTGGTATGATGTGCGGCATCAAATCAACGCTGATTTGTAAATTGCTAGTCGTGTTATTACAGCATGTTATGTTGTAATTCATGTAATGTTTGTGTTGGTGCAGATTCTTTTAGATCTGTGTTCTGCAATATGGCAATTTGTGTCCTTCTGATCGGCAGTAACATTCGACTTTAGCAGATGCATTTATTAAAGAATAAAATATATAAATGATCAGAATCACAGCCAATTACAGTCATAGTGATTATAATTGCGGTTAAGTTATTGCAGAAGAGGTGTTTATACAGTAGTATATAATCCCTTCACAAATCTTAAAAACCTGAGATTAGAAATCTGAGCTGAGCAAACTGAGATGATGTAAGCATGAGGTGTTCCACAGTCCTATAGCAAACAAGAAGTGCCAGCAGGAGGGTTAGACTTGTTTGCGCAGTGGTGTCCCGGAAGAAACAACAAGTTCTCATCTTCACATTTATTTCCCATGAGTCTTCTTTACTTAACGCTCCTGCATAAGCAAAACCAGCAGGACTCTGAGGCTTGTCCTCAGCAGTGCTTAATGGAACGCAGCATCACCCCTTAATTGAATGAGAATTGATTTGCTAATTCTGACAAGCCATCAGGGAACAACACTGAAGACGGAATAGGTCCCTCTTTCAGTTTTCATGGTTGACGTGGAAAATGTCAGATTTAATTTACGTACTGTCACCTCTTAATCGAAGTAATTTCACCTGAGGTTGTGGTTTGTTTTAGTGAGATTAAGTGTCCAAAGCAGAGATGTCAAACTCAATCTGTGTTCACACTACTTGCTGCATTTAGTTTAACATCGGTACACCAAAGTATGATTCATTCTTATTTTTTGCAATATTTTGAAATATAATTTTTGTCTTCCCTGTTTATTTGTTAAATATTTTATTACAGTTATTTTAAATTGTGTGTTGCAGTGGCGGTCCTCTGGGTCTTTAAGGAATTCATTCCAGTCCTTAATAATAATCTATAGCAAGAGCCTTAAATAATTAACTTGTTAAAAACAAGTTGTCATATTCACAGTCTTTATCACTGTTGCTAATTGACTATAATTTGTATTGGTGGTATAAACAAACTATCTCTATCGAAGTCTTAAGAAGAAGTAGTGAAATTATGTTTTTATTATATTGTT
>JAZGTJ010018675.1:0-11310 GCA_036877575.1 Botia almorhae | reverse complement strand
ATTGTGTCAGTGCCGGTTTTCTTATAGGAAGCTCAGCAAAATAAATAGGGCTTGAGCTTACAGAGGAACGACTATGGGAGCGGTATTTTAGTTAAAAATAAAGATATAAAATAAAGATTAATTTTAAGAATAATATAAAATAAAGAATAATTTGGATAAAAAAATAGTGTTTATTTACTGTTCTCTTGATTTTATTCAAGTAAACAAAAAGTCAGTCCGCAACTGTATGACTCTAAAATTGAACTAAACATAATTATGTAATTTCTGCTCCATAAAAATGATTTTAAAAGACGGACCCTACTGTTCCATATTTAATATCTCTGTAACCCAAACATGCTTCTGTTTCAGGTCCATATCTATTGCAGCCAGTCTGGTGGGTGAGGACGCAAAGACCAAGTTTCTAAGTAAGATGGGTCAGCTGACCACCTCAGGTGCCATGCTGGCTAATGTTTTCCAGAGGAAGAAATGAGAGCAGCTCTGTGTGTTTCCCACGATCCTCTGCTGTCTGGGAATCTTCTACTTGAAGTCAATCGTCTGCCTTTGTTTTATTCATCTTTGATTTGATAGGCTATATTTTTAACATATTTATGTCTTAAAAAATGTGTTCTAGCCTCCAAAGAAATTTGCACTCATGTTTCCACTTTTTTAATTTTATTTCAGAGGCTTATATATACATCACTACACTTTTTCTTTTTTGAAAATGTGAACTTTTTGAAATCAAAACAATAGTCTCTTCCTTGTCTCGTTGTCTTTGTGTTGCTGTGTCTCTGAAGAATATTTTCTATAAGTGTGTAAAAAATATCTGGGGTTTTGTTTCTCTTGTTCTGGATATGTTCCAACCGTAAATAACTGTAAAATACAGTGAGCTAAGAGAACCGTACCTGAAATCATGTATATTTGAAGTATGTGTCATAAGATAATAAAAGGCGAAGACCACTTGTGTACTTATGTAAATCTGACTCCAATTAATTGTTGTCCTCACTCAACCTCTTTTGGATCATGTACTTTTACAATTTACACCAATCATAATACAGCTGCATGCAACTACATTTTAAGCAAATGTCAGTAGCATATTGTACCAGTTCTTCATTCAGTGTTCATATAAGTTTATATATGGCACGTCCCTTGAACTTTATGGTGCTACTGCATGGGATTGTGGCACCTAGTTTAAACTTTTAGCAGGTGTTACTACAATAAACACATGGCCTTCAAAAATGAGAAAAACTTAAATGACGCGGCTTGTTTCTTGCCCTACATTTGGAGAAACACGTTTCAAAGTTCAGATGATTAATGGTCTGTTGATAACATGGTCAGCAGCTAATTGGAATTTTTTGCTTGATTCTGCAGAAGCTATTGTTTAGGAGTACATTTATTGACTCCAGAAGAACAAAATTTGCATATTAATTTTAATCTTTAACTCTTGCGTTTACCCAGTGTAACATTTTGGGGTTTTTATATATACTCCATAAGTGGAAACAATAGAGCGCTAACAGAACTATTTGCATACAATCTAATGTATGTAGTCCTGGTGGACTGGGCCCACAAAAGGTTACACTAGGTGTCTGTGCTTCTGAGATGTGTGTGTAACTTAGAACTAATCTACAATAGTGTGTGTGGAAATTTCATAAGCAGGGATAAGTTACTCACGAGTGCAGGGCAAGAGTTGAACAGGACTGTGAGTCAGAAACCAGGACTATTTCCAAACCCAAAGAGCAAAAGAGAGGCAGCTTAAACCACAGGAACGTTCTGTCTCTCTGTGTTTTTATTTCTATTGCCTTGTTGACCAAATATAAAATAGACGGCAAACACAAACTTTAAAATTCTGAGTTCCGGCCAATATGCAACTGCTTTTATAATGAATTACAAAGCAAAGCATCTGAGAGTTCCGGTGCCAGTCTGTGTTTCTCTCACTGTCTTTTAGACTTTGCGCACATGTTTTTATGAATTAATCAAAACATACTTTACAGGTGGGAGGAAGCATATTCCTTGGCCGAATTAGTAATTGCATTGATTTCCAAGTAGCTGTGGCACGGTATCCCAGACCGGACATCCTCAGAGACGTGGCCAATCTATGCAGTAATATTCCCGATCCAACACAATACAGTATAGTTTGTATAGTTAGTAGTGACGTCACACAGACATGTTAAAGGCGGGGCATTAAATATCTGTGCTAATAATTTATATTTTTATCGCGACATGTTTATGGCAGTGTTGTTTTCCCTAGAAGAACAATTGGTCTGTTGTGGCATCTCTAAACTGCATGTCACAGCATCTTTTTGAAAAGCCTCCAGGAACTGAGGACAACATACACCTTATTTGCATGCGAGGTTATAAGTTAGCTGCGTGGAGAAGAATCCACGGGTGCCAAAACATGCCTTTCAGCTTTACTAACGACTGTTATTCAAATCAGACAGTAATGGTATAATAGGGCACACACGGCAGCTTTAGGCTTAAAAAGCGAGAGGATCGTAGATTAGTGAAACTTCTGGCAAAGTTTCAGACACACTTATTCAAACGATATATCGCTATCTCTCCCTTTACCCAAACCGGCGATGTAGGCCTACAGTTAATCAAGATAAGAATAAGAAAAACGCAGTCAAGATTATATCAGTTCTCCTACTTGTCCATTATGTGCTACAATACGGGCTGTTTTTGAATATTGGAGGTGTGAGATTTCAGTTAGTATTACAACATATATGAATTTTATTTTACGTTCCTTTACTGCATCCACCTTAAATGTAGTCACAAAAGCGTTTATAAAACCTTTAGACTGTATTTCATTCTTTAATGTTTCCTATTTCTTTTTATTCCTGTAACATATTGTTCATATATAATCACCTTCATGTCAACACACAAAATATAGCCAATATGAATGTGAAAAATGTAGATAAAGCTATACTAACTGACAGAACATTTTTTCTGGTATTGTAAATACATGTAAGCTATTTTATATTTAGTTGCCTGTTTATAAAGGCAATCCATATATATCCTAAAATCACTGCGACGCTTAGATTGCTATATTGCTATAACTGACAGCGAAACAGATTATTTTGAACTACCCTTTAATAATTTTCCGTAAAATTAATAGTTATGAAATGAAACGATAGTGGCGACTATCCAGGTGTATGAATATCAACTCACACGTGGAATACTTTGATTATGAATGATGGGAGGGGCTTGTGAGAAAATGAGCAGCTTCCACATGACTATAGTGCTGTGGAAACAGAGAGCAGCAGTCGAGGCGTGATTGAATATCATGGGACATGTTCCCTAAGAATAAGCTACAGCAGTCTGGAGCTTGGACAGCCCCTCATCTCTTCACATTGACACTGAGAGCGCAGAGAAGACTGCTGCCTATCCTTAGTGGATAATACAGTTATACTAATACCGATAAACCAGAGTGCAGTGTTGGGGCGTGTTTAAAAACTTAGAATAATGAGACTGACTTTTTCAGCTAGTTGGATATTTCAAGGATGGATCACACACTTGGTTCTTGCGCTGTGCGTGCAGGTAGGTTGTTTACGGTTGTAACCGATGGAAACAAAGTAACTCTTACGCAGATAACTATCTTACGCAGTCTTTCCCTAAATTCACCTGAATTGTGGTTGTTATAAAATGCCATTTTAGCTTAAATAGTTGGGTCAAATAGAGTTCAGACGGGGAAAGTTTGCTGTTATGGCGATATTATTTTGCACTGCTTACTGGAAATAGTTTAGCGTAGCCCTCCTCTTACAACGCCAAACCCCGTTACCCTGTCTTCATTTCAGCAGTTGGTTTGCGGGAACAACTAGTGTACGTTCCTTAGGCTGGTTATGTCTCAAATTCTAATTCACTGCCGAAGTAGAAAGCATACAGGACTAGGTGCAAAATGCTGTCTAGGTAGGGAGATCACTAGGTCTAGAGACGCAGTCATTGTCTCATTCTTCTAGCAGTTTTCTGCTAGCGGTGAGATAAACGCTTCCTGCAGAATGAATTGTTGTACACTTTTAGGGGAACTCCACATGTAAACGAATGCGAATGGGACGTGCTTCAATCACGTTGTTTTGAAGGGGCTCAACCATTAATGTGCTGTGCGTGGGCTTTCTTTACGAAGCAATTGGAAGTTTTCCCCAAATGTAATTTTTTATCTTGATATTCATTTAATGTAAATTATAAATTGTGCGTAATATGTAGTTCCTCAAAATATCATATCATCAAGTCATGGCTGTACTCATAAAGAATTACTTATTGTTGTATGTTTCTAAACATTTTCTTACATTGTAAATGATATCAGAATGTATATTGCACATATTCTGGTTTGTAAAAGAAATGTCACCATTCACTCATAATTGTTTGCATTCATATTCAGTTATTGATTTATAAGTCAGTCACTGAGTCATTAATTCATTCATTCAATCATTAATCCAACAGCCAGTGAATTAGCCAAATAGCTGTCTTGCTAAGTTATCTAACGGCCTATCAGGTCAAAAGTTTTAACTTGTTTCGTGTTGCATCACACACAGGTCTGAGCTTGCCTGGATGTAAATAGAGTTATAAAAGAAAATTCTAGCACATATTGAGGGTAAATATTATTAGTGTATTGTTTGGATACTTCATAAGACCTTGGTGTGGCTGTTCACCACAGCTGAAAGCCATGTTTCATATAATATAGTTTGGTAAAAGTCTTAAAAAACACCCAGCTAAAGCTTATATTCTATTAAAATCAATTAATTATATACTAATTTCAGTTCTAGTTTCAGTATTGTGCAACACAACTGTAGGAACTCTACCCTTCTTTCTGTGCACACACAGAATAGATGCACTGAACCTTTAAAATCATTAAAACTGCAGTGAATGTTAGCTGAACGTATTGTGCAACACGCAGCTAAACATAGAGATGCTCTGTGAGAAAAGACATCGCGTGTCCGGCACATATTTTCTAGCATGTAATTTTTCAGGGCGTTACTGACCATCATCCTATATATGTAGTCAATGAAAATATGTTGTGTCGTTGTGCGCCCTTATGTTCATACGCAGAGGGATAAGCAATGTTTTCTGGACATTCCTTATGGTTTCCTGTGTTGTTTTTGTCATACGTCCATCAAAAAGACTTTGAGTCTTTCAGTAGGGCAAGAAAAACCCTCGCTGTCATGTTCTTAACTTTGTACTGTGTTCTAACAAAAATTAAGTAAATTTATATGTTATTCATATGTTTCATATGTTATACAATCACCGTAAGACCATTTTGATTCAAAATGCCATCAGGAGACGATAATTAATAGAATAAAATAGTACAGAATAGAATAGAATAAATATTAGTTGTTAAATATTGAGTTGTTACCCACAAGGCTGTGGTTCACATACATAACCTTCAATGTTTATCATTTATATAAAGTTGTTTTTTTCTTCCTGATAAGTAGTCAGTTTGTTTTTGTTTAGAGTGAGTTTGACAGGTTACTTGTTTAGGCAAAGGTTATGCCCTTATCAACAAAAATCTGATAAAGACAGCTTTCCTTGTGAATTTCCATAATACACATGGATTTTTCCCAGTGAGGTGATGGTTAAATCCACTGATCCATGAGCGATCTCAGGAAACTGGAATGAAAGTGGATATGGTCACGTAGGAAAATGTGTTTAGTGTTAAGTGTTTAAGGACCCTTGTTTTAGCGAGATAAAGAATACTGTCATAATTCATAAATCATGTTAATTCATTGTGTGTTGGCTGGAATACAAGAAGCCAAGCGTCACCTATAGTGGTGATTTTAAAGCATTTAATTTTTTACTGTGCTCTGCAAAAAGCAATTGGAGTATTAATTTCAATGTATTTTAATGGTCTACTAAGAAATATATACTAGTTCAGCCAAGTCCTTCCCATAACCCTGCTCACCTCCACTAAGGGGCTAGTATGCTGAGCTTGGCACTCTTTTTTATTGTCTTGTATATGTGGCAGCTGGATTTTCTCATATTTGCACTGAATTAGAGGATTGCATGTAATTTTGCCGGGCTGTTAAACCATGGAATGTATTTGTGGTATCTGGAGGTATGTGGGTGTTGTTTTGTGTTTTGTTCTTCTTCCAGACTGCTGTGAGTTGAGTAATATCACCCCACATATAGACACACACTGGTGTTTATGTTTAATGGGGACATTCAATAAACGTAATGATTTCTATATTCAACGAACTGTATATTCTGTCCATCTACACTAACCCTAGCCCCAAACCTAACCATCACAGAAAACTTTCTGCTATTTTAGACTTTTAAGAAAGACCATTCTGTATGATTTATAAGCTTGTTTCCTTATAGAGACCTAAAATGTCCCCAGAAGGTCAACATTTTCTGGTATTATTATACTTGAGGGGACATTTGGTCCCAATAAGTGAGTGAATACCAGGAACACACACACACAGTCTCTCTTTCTCCGTCCCTAATGGTTTTGCCATTTAAATAAACATTGTGTTTTAGAATTATCATGATGACCAGTTAAGTGTTCCTGCATGCCATATGTCATGTATTTGTGTTACTTTAATTATCCAGAGACTGTATTTTCAGTACTTCACACTAGCATTTGGACTAGCATTTCGGCACACTAAAAATTTACAAGTTGTTGAATTTGATAACAGAATTTGTTTTAATTGTGACATTTATTTAAAAAGTCAAGAAAAATCAGTTTTGAAGAAATCAGTTTGTTAGGTTTGAAATGAAAAAGCAATAGAAATACTGTCAAAAACTGTTTTGGGAAAAAGTATTTGGATGATTCTGGAGGGAAACTGATACAGCCACTAAAGATTACCGTGGGACCAGATGATTCAGAGTAATTCCAAACATCAGTAAGACAATGTCTAGCATCTGTTTTGAAATGCCACCTACTGTAGCTGTATGCTAATACCCTTTGAAAAAATATCTGCAAAGAATATAAATGTAATACAAGAGTAAGATTTGTGTTATGTTGCAAGAACATTAAATCTGCCATCTTACTATCTGGTAGTTTCAGTTACACTTTAAAAATATGTATAGTTTATCTATAGTTTATCTTATTTATGGTATTTATGGTATATAGTATAGACTGTGTATATGTGTACAGCATCTATAATCTACAGTAACTATCTACACACACAATTTTATGTGTGAATAGTATCATCTTTTTTTTGTACTTTTGTTTTTGTTGACATATTGCCTAATGACATTTATAACACTTTTTATTTCAGACAGGATTTGCCAAAATCTGCCTTCAACATGAGTACGAGCACAATGGGGTGTGCTGCAGTAAATGTGAACCAGGTAGGTAGTAATACATATAGACCAAATAAGTAATAATGGGTAAGGCAGTTCGGAACTGGGAAACACAAGATTAGGTTTAAATAAAGATAAAACTGCTACTGCCTTTTTTCCAAATTGAAAAGCAGAAGAACAAAAAAAAGGAAGCGCTCCACACAGACCCACATAAACTATGACCTATAAAGACTTCCATCACCATACACTTGTGGAAGATTTCTGATTTCTGTCTTTTGCAATGTGCACACGCTGCCCTTCAAGGTCAGAATGGATCACCACAACAGAAAACACAAAGTAACGAGAGCTGTTCTCATGCCTTTAATTGCGCAACCGATTCTTTTGAATGCAGGAAAATACGTATTCGACCATTGCACGGGCAGCTCGGGTACAAAGTGCCGTGACTGTGCTCATGATGAGTACCAGCCGGACTGGAGCAGTGACGTGAAATGCATTCCTCAGAAGTTCTGCGATGAAGGTCAGTCATCTATCATCATGCGCGTCCGTGCATGGACAGAAGCATGTTGCGTTCTGTCGCAATTTTGCATAATTGGTTTTACATCAGCCTTATGGTTCTCTGCAGGTAAGGGCTTCAACCGCACGCGCCCGCACAACCCCATAGCGGCCGAACCCTGTCGGTGCAAACAGGGTTTTCACTGTTCCCTAATCAACTGCGAGTACTGTGAGGCCATTGAAAAATGCCCAGCAGGAGAGGGGGTTCAGATACGCGGTAAGAGGCTGTCGTAACGCAACAGACAACAGATCAAGCTGTGATTCTCATATAGATGAAAATTGGATAAACACAGTGTTTCAAGTTTTAGTGGTTTGGAAACCTTCACCTAATTAGTTTGTCCGGAGGTTCATTTATCACAAAGAAGCATTCATTTCTTCTGTCAAAGTACCCTTTGTAAGTGCCTTAAAAATAAATGCAACTGTAGCCATAACTGAGATTGCAGTGAATCAGTGGCTGCTCGGGCTCTGTGGTTTGAAGCCCAAGCTTTAGTGCCAGATAAAAAGGAACATTATGATCAGAGGAACTGGATCTGAATACTGTAGTTTACATTTTATTTATAACCCAAAACAAAAGCACATTTCACTGATCACAAGTAAGTTACATTTAAAATGTCTGTCTATCTGTGTGTGTGTGTGTGTGTGTGTATGTGTGTCTGTCTGTCTGTCTACCTAAAATAAGATCACATTGTACAGATCACCATTGAGATCAATTTACATTTAAAGTCTGTCTGTCTGTCTGTCTATGTTTCTCACTACAGTACATTAAAATCTTTTTCTTTTCTCCATTTAAGAGACTGTCAGAGCTTCCTGTGTCCCATGTCTGTATGGATTTTTCTCAGATTCCTTGTCAACTGAAGCCTGCAAGAAATGGACCGAGTGAGTATCTGAGATCCATCGCCAAAAATTCAAAACAGTAACAACTCCCCCAGTTTAACAAAAGTCGGGAGTGTGTGCCACAAAGATGCTTGTTCTCTGACTCACACACGGAGATTTGCGCCTTCACGGCACCCACAGTTCTCCTTCTCACGGGCGCACTGTTTGCCTGGAGAAGGTTGCAGGAATGCTCAGTCATTTTTTAAAGCCCCCGCAGTCTTACCGCACTGTGGTATTATGATTAATTACTTCACCACTTCCCCTAGAAAGATCCCATTTTCTTTCTGCTTTTTTGTTTGTGGTTTCTTTAAGCAGAGAAAATTGGGATCGATCAAGCCAAAAGTGACCAGGCTGTTGAACTGCCCTGTGTTAATATGTCTAATCTTTTCTAGCTGTAAAGCCATTGGCAAGACTGAGAAGCAGCCGGGAAGCAGTAAGACAGATGTGGTGTGTGGACTGCCTTCACCCGGTAGGTTATATAAAATGTTTATGTATGACTTTAGAAAATGTACATATATTAAATTTGAATTATGGCATTTCAGTAGAACAAACAAGCTTAAGTTTAAAAGGTACCGTTCCCACAGGCATTAAAAACCAGGAAATATCACAAAGTTTTAAATATGCTTTTCCAGCCTGGAAAAGTTATGGAAGTGAATAAAATGTCGTGGAAGTTTCTATGGGATTTTTTTTAATCAAACTAAAATACTTCATAGGTTTGAAATCATTTTTGCAAAGACAACGTCTATAAATGTAGCTTTAAAAATCCCTATCCAGTAATAATGAACGACTGGAAGAGTGACAAAGTCAAGGAAATTTATTGGCCTAAAATGTGGGAACCCTGATTATTTGAGACCGAGACTGATGTGTTGAATGTCTAGCAGAACTATTCTGTCCTTGTTGCTCAAGCAGTTTTGACACTCGTCCCAGAGGTTTCATTAGATGTGATTGTGCAACAGACAAACACATGCAGTTCCAAAACTAGACACTCTGTGTTGGGAACGATGACAAACTGATGTGATAAAATAACCAGAGTTTTTCAACTTTCTCATGTTCTTCTCCAGGTCCTATGACACCCTGGGTGGTGGTGGCCATCCTCTCGGTCATCATTGTGGTTTCTCTGGTGCTTCTCTTTATGTTCTGCTGTAAGGATAAGATGAACTTCTTCTCAGGTAAGTTTAGTTCTGGATTAAGTTTGTTTATAACTCTTTGTGGTAGATTCCTGTCTATGTTGTTGATTAAAGCTTTTTCTCTAACACCTTAGTAAATCTTCGTTCTTGTGTCCAAAACCTGAAAGAGGGCAGAAATCATCAGGTAAGAATGTCAAATGTAAATACAGTGAAATACAGAGATCTAATCTTGACATTTCACTCACATTTTTGAATGAAGTAAAATACAAAACTACGTATACTGACACGTTTCGTATTAAGTGAGAAAGCAACATAGGCCCTTCAAGCTGCAACCCACAACTTTCGCCTCTCTACTGCCATCTCTGTTAGAAACAAAAAATTGCAGGTTACTTTACGTACTTTATGTATGTTGAAGTCAAATGGAGCCAAACTGGCATTTCCTGGGAATCGAACGCAACAGCTCAAATTATAAACTTACCATTGGGTAAGGAGATTGTGCACTGATCTGTCATGTACTTGTTCAAAATCAATAAAAGATTTTTGTTCATTTTTAACCCCAAACAAATAAAGGATTGCAAGTTTAATGTATATTATACAGTTGGAGACCGGATCTACCTCAGTTTAACAAGACTTACATCATGTCTGTTTCTTTTCTTTAGGAGACTGTGATACCGTCATCCCACTGTAGGAATGGTCTACAAACCTACCCTCTGATTTGCCAAGAGAAAACCCCCCCGGAGTCCCGGATCATGTGTCCCAGCATCACATTAACCATCACTGATGAAACCTCAACAGGCACAGACCAGGATCAAGACCCGGACCAAGCTGACACATCATCAGGCAGCTCCAGTGAGGATTCTGGGAATGGCCCTGCGTCCCCTCTGTCGGGCAGCTCCTGCAGCTGTGTGCTTTCCAAGGAACCGATAGAGGTGGGAGAAAACGAGGACTGCAGTCAGCTGGTGCCTACCGGCCTGGCCACGTGCTGCTCCTGCAGGACAGGAGATGATGCGGGTGCAGCAGGAGTAAACATACAGGTGATCAGCTTAAAAGAGCCTCTGCGGTGTGAAAACTGCTCTACCGAGGGCCTGCCCGCTTGTGCTGGCAGCGCTGACTGTGAATATGCCGATCTGCAGCGTTCCCAGGAACTCTATCTGGACTACAGCAGCCCATCTGGTAAGGAAGCCATGTCTGAGATGAGAGGTTTCCGTGGCGACCGAGGTCAGGTAGAGGGGCAATATAGACAGAATGAACCCTGTTGCTGCAGTATAGACTCCACCACTCCTCCGCCCCTCCCGTCGGTAAGCGCTAACGATCGGGGCCTTTCGTTGATTGACAGAGATAATGATAAACTGTCTGACCTGGATGCAGACCCGGAGTACCAGAACCAGTGCTCAGAGGCTGCTCTTACATCTGGTAAGCAAACCTTGGATAAAACAGACTGTTGTCCGGAATTCTGGAGGATTGTTTTATATTGGAATGCATGGAATGCTGTTAACTCGGAGCAGATGGGTTTATCCCATATTTACCAGCATTGTGATATGACTGTATT
>JAZGTJ010018674.1:0-11311 GCA_036877575.1 Botia almorhae | reverse complement strand
TTATGTAAATGGCTACAGCATGAAATGAGAGACATATCACTAATGCAGCTATTTTGGAAATTGGTTGCCTGGGACAATATTCAGTTACACATTTTAAAAGTCATTATACAAAAATATTTGACCGCGGGGTCTTTCTATTGACCAATCAGAATCAAATATTCCGGAGAGCCGTGTGAAGCTGGGTAAACACCTCACTTAGCAGACTTTTCATAAACTCCTCAAACTGATATAGAGTTGATGGAGTGATATGGATCTTTTTGAGACGTGAAGTGTGTGTGTGTGGCAGTGACAGTGAATTAGAGGCTGGTCGAGTGTGTAGTGCCAGCAGCAGAAGCAAACAGGGGTGCGCCATGACTACTGATTAAGTATTATCAGCAACAGTCATATCTCACATTCACTCAACTGTAAGTCACTGCAGTGCCACATGAACAGTTCTGGAGACACTTCATATAAGCATCCCTTCAAAATATATTGCATACTGTAAATCTCTCTGTAAATGCATTGCAATATATTCCGACTTTGTTTTGTTTGAAATTATATACTGATGTTTTGCAGGCATTTGTTTCCATTTGTTTAATTAGTTTCAATTTGTTTCACAAACAACTTTTACAAGAGTTTCAAAGTTATAGTGTCAGGACAAAGCAAGGGCTTGTGACTTAACATAATCATCACCAGCAGGCAGAGGCTGCCCTTGAAGCTGAAAACTGCAGATTCAACATTCGGCAAGGATGCGGCACACTTGAGGAGGTGGAGGGTAGAGAGAGAGGGCCCTATCATCTGAACTGTGTCAGACTACAGGAGGTCAGCTTGGAGACACAGATCGCTTTTTAAGTCTTCATTTGAAAGAGACAGCGGCAAACAAGTGGGAGAGAGACGGAGGAGGGGAAGAGAGATAGACGAGGCAGTCAATAGGGAGGTAGATTGAGGTTGGGCCGAATTCCCCTTGAGAGATGATTCAAGTGAAGAACAAGCCAGCTAAAATTTCAATAATCAGATCAGACCTGCATTAAAAGGTTTAACACCATTGATTCCTTTGAACTTCATCGCACTGCAGAGCTTTACAACAGAACGTAAAGCAGGTCCGCTTTCTAAAAAAAACTCACACACTAGTTTATCAGAAAACTACAGGAGCAGATGGATGTGTAACAGGAAAATTGTAATTCATATGGCACTGCTGTCAGCATCAGTCTGGCGTTCAGCCACGCTATCGAGCACCAGTAATGGAATTCAGCATCGACTGCAGCTGGAAAATGTTTTGTAAAAACTCGGGCCTTGAGAAAGTCCTCCGCCTTACAGGAGAAGCAAATATGTGTCAGCCCACAATTTAGCAAGACCTGAATAGTTGTCTATGTAAGTGTGTCTATGAAAACATCTGTTTAAGTTTTGTTTATATGCATGCCTGTGTGTGTGTGTGTGTGTGTGGCATGTAATCCGTTCAAAAATTAATTACACGAAGCCTAATGCTAAAATTATCAGTGCTGGGAATCAAGAAAGCCTATTCAATATAAAGAGTCATTACCAGGAAAAATGGAAATTAGGAGAAATTAGGGCTTTTTAAGTAAGGCCCAAGACTGAGGGTATTAAGGTCTTATCTTATCTAAGGGAGCTGTGGTGAAAAGACTCATTCAGAGAAAAAAAATCAATACGTAAGACAATACATTAAAAAAGATGAAGAAGAACTTTTACATTTTTTGAAGAGTTCAATGTGAGCATTATGGTAGGGCAATTTTGTGTTTTTCACAATTGTATTACGTTAGCAGCCATTCATTAACATAATTTTCAAATCACTCAGCTAACTGAATAATTTAATGAAGAGTCATTACCGCTGGAAATTAATTAACAAGCAGAGTGCAATGAATACAGGGAGATCAGGTGAGGAAATTAGCTCTATAAAGCCTTGGAAAACAGTACTGAAGCTCTTTCTAAAGGAACGAGTCCCTTCTGTCACATCAGAACCCACCATTTGAGCAACGAATCTGGCTGGGATCGGAGAGTCATTTGACAGCTGTAAAGTCTTTGGGACATCAGTCAGTACCGGAATGCAGCCAAAGTTCAGCTTGGCAGCAGTGATGGTGATAGAGGGACCCTGGCCAACACAGGACAAGAGAAGCTCCTATGGAAAGAAGCAGGAGTGTCATATGGTGTCATCTAGGGATGCATATAAATTTTGCTCATCAAATCTCATAAAATGCAATTTTGGTGTTCTATCAAAAGACAAAAACCTTGGCAGTGCGGCAGAAACCACTATGTTAACAAATCTGTTAGCCAGTAACAGAGACTTTGACAGTTAAAAAGCACTGTGAATATGAAATGATCCACTTTATGCAGATTTAATGTCAACACCGTCTGATGAACGATTGTCGGAAAGACAACAAGCAACACTTCATAACAGTTCTAGTCTATGGGTGAATTAGCAAATTCAGCCTGGATGTGCTAACTATTTCCTAGCTGCATGTTCACAATGTGTGACATAACTCAGACATTTTTTAAATAATGCATATTTGCATTAAAGAATGTACAATGTTTGCCAGACTTCAAATGTAAAAGTAAATTCCATTGTTGGACATTTATTTATGGAAAATTATAGTTTTTAGGAGTTTTCGTTTTTAGCAACTAATGTCAACTAATGTAAACAACAATGTCAAACAATCATCATAACACATCACACACACATTCAGTACTCACCAATGGTGGCTCTTGACGGCCTAGTATAGAGATGTGAGCTATTTGCTGCATGCTGCCCACTGTCTTGGCCAGAAGAATCAAGGAAATGTGTTCAGTACTGTGAGGCTGGATGACCCCTCGCGAATGACTGCTGGAATACACAAGACGGGGGTCCTCCTCATATGGCTACATAGAGACACAGAAACATGCACGTTTGCGCCATCTGGTCAAGTACCACAACACAATTTCAGTGATGGCAGCCAGAAAGAGGACCTCTGATATCTCATCAGACCTACTGTTTTCTAAAGAGCTGCAATAGCAGCAGGATGACTCTTATTAGGCTGTCTGTATTACCTGTGGCAGAAGTCCATAGCATGCAGGAAGGTCAGTGTCGTTGATGAGTTTAACCGACTGCTCATAGGGATGACCCAGGAAAACATGCTGGAACTGAAGAACCGGGTTCTCAAGGATCACAGTGGGCACCATACATCTACAGGGACATTTAGAGATAAGCATTATGCCTGGATACCAGCAAAACTATAGAATTAACAAGAGGCCACAGTTCCATTACTATTAATGGGAGAAACTACAACACTCAGTATGGCCGCTCTGGCGAAGAAAGTCCTGCGTACAAACAGCCAATCATCAATTGCTAAGCGCTAACATCCTCTAGGGGAGGGGCTCTGCATAGAGTATTGCACGGTACGTGATAGCCTATGTGCATGCACAGAACCTGTGATTTGGCAAAACTTGTTTATATAGCACACTTTGAATATTAGACACAAAATTATGGTACAGTTGATGTCAGGTTTAATAGTTGGTTGGAAAACACTGTTTTATTGTGACATTAGCCAGCGATTTTGGAGATATCGGTCTTCCCCAATTTAAGTAGATAGGACTTGGTCTTGCATGACTGAAACAGCTGTCATGAGGCGTTGCAAAGATGGCCGCCAAGTGCGGAGACTTCCCTAAAGAGACTTTGACTCTACCTGGCTTTGATTGGGAGAGCCAAAACTTCCTCCCCAACACCCTGAACATCAAGGACCAAAGCCAGACTGTAGTCTTGAACAGTGTTGGAGCACAAGGTTATCTGCAACACAAACGCATACACACACACACTGATACACTTCACAGAACAACAGACTTCACATCACTGCTTAAATCACTACGATAACAGTAACATTATGAAGTAATTTAACAGCTGCTTGTCTATATATAGCCCTCTACAAATCACCATGTTATTTCCAACTGTTCTGAGAGCAATATTCATCTCTCGACGGTGCAGTTAGAGCTATAAAACTGCACATATGGGATCACAGACAACTGTCACAGAAAATGTACTGGAGTTGCCTGAGACGAACAGAGAATCACCCTCCTTTAATATTAACTTGTCTGGTAGGCTGTAAGCCAGCTGTGCAATGCATCTGGGAATATTGTCTCATTCCACTAATACAACTAACCACAAATCCCTAATATGTATTCTTGTGCCGAGGCCTCATTATAGAATGGTGAGCCGCAGTTGTGTCACAGATTGGGAGAGGCACATTTGCACACTGACAGGAGACACCCACATCCACAGGAAGCACAAAGACAGCTGGACACATCCGACAGATTAGGCCCTCCACAATGCTGACAGGTCCCATTGATGGGAAAAGACCAGCACATGACAGGTACAGAACGTACCTGGCAACCGGTGAAAGAAGCATGGGTGAGATAATCACAGCCCCCCAGAGCGAGAGAGGCAGGAGCCACGATTCTCATTTATCACATTTTCCAATATATTCCACCTCCCGTTTCTCTAATAATGGAATACTGGGGTCCCTTTTCAAAAGTCTGAGCTGTCCGATGGTTATTGGCTATTAAATATCTGCTTTGAACTGGCGTTTACGGTTACAGTGAGAAGGGTTTAAAAACAAAACTTTGAGACAATGCCGATGTTGAGGTCAGACAGATCGCCTCAATAGCCCGCTCCTGACTTTGCATATGAAAATCGATTCAAATCACTCTGAGGTATTCGCTAATACGTTGACAGCTCATCTTAGAATCCGAAAGAGCAAACGTACCTGGATATCAATCTCACCCAGAGCACACACTGTGCCTGTGGTGAGTGATAAGATAAACTCTTTAGGTTTCCTTTCTGCCTTGTCTCCTGGTGCCCATTCAGTTCTGTTCAGCTGAGTGACTTGATCCGTACTCGTAATGCTGGCCTGTCCCATACCATCCCCGGGGATGCGGAGCCCAAAGCTCATAGGCACCACTGATGTGTTGCTAAGGCAACACGTCAGCGTTTGTGGAAACCCTTCAGACAGTGAGAGAAAATTACTTAATGCAGAATAAATACGCAAAACATTAGCATTATTCAATAACAATGATTCTGACTGAAAAGGCATTGGACGTGCAAGTTTGTTTACCAAAGGACACCTCCCCAAAGTTGAGTTGTGGGACGCTGAAGTGGAAGGTAGGGCCAATTAAACACCCCCTGCAACAGACAACAGCAAGCAGAAACTTTTACAGAGAACAGGTGAAGGCCAAAGAAAATGTTCCATGGAAAGTAATCAAAGTAATCAAAACTTAAAGGGCTGTTGAGGTAAAGTTCAGTGGAACAGGAAATGAGTAACATTGTTTTCAGGTGATGATGCAGAGCGATAGTTCTGGAATCTCTACATTCAGCACTTTCAATACTAATCCATCTTAATCAAACGGGAAGCTCCTTGTGCTGGTGTGTTTGAAGGTTTTCAGCAGTCACTTATTTAATTAAGGTTTAGCCTTAATGATTCATGTAATCAGCCACAAGCTAATGATTAGAACAACAAAGAGTGAGAGGGGAAGCACTGATGCTGGCTGGTAATGATCATGACTGGGGTTTTGATTAAGGGCTGTTTGTTGATATGGGTCACTCTTTGCACCAGAATAAAGGCCATGTTTGTTGATTAAAAAGCAACACTGGTTGAGATCAGGCAGGGCTTGGTTTTATTAGCTATTTTTTGCTGTATAAAGTAAATGATAATAAATCGTTAACAAAATTGGTCGTTAAAATCATTAAAAATATTTTCCAAAATCTGTAAAAAAAAACAGGTTAAAGGTAACAACAGTACTTTAAAATTACACGTAGCTGTTTTGTTTTGTTGTTTTGTATATATTCTCAGCTTGTAAATAAATGACAGATAAGTTTTACTGTGTGTTTAAGTAACACATTTTTGTATTTTTTATACACATGTAATGCTGTTAAGGAAAACACAACAGCAACATATTTTCTGGACTTGATACTACTCGCCTAGTGAACTGGGTCATATTTCTGAAGGTTCTGAACATCTGAGAGGTTTACCTGAATGTGACAGTGACGGGCTCAGGATTTCCCTCCACACTGAACTGTAACACCTCATTGATATCTCCCAGTTTGTCAGCAGAGAAATTGACCTCCAGTGTCCGGCACGCTCCAGGTGGGATTTTGCCCTCAGAGGGGTTGAAGGAAAAGCAAAGACCCAGCACTGTACTAGGCTGTATTAATCTATATGCTCCCTTTATCAGTCCTTTGTTCATGAGAAGGAGCTGAGATAGAGGGAACACAAAAAAGAAGTCTATATCAACACAATTGGTACTGGCTTAAGATGTCATATCTATGCGCACATTTCAGGATGTTAAAGCAATCCGTAACTTTTGCAAAAAATTGCAGGTTACTTTACGTCCTTTCTTTACGTGTTGAAATCCACTGAAGCCAAATTGATATTTCCACACTAAATCGGACCTGACAGCTCAAACTATGAATCATTATTATAAACTTACTGTTGGGCAAGACAGATAGACAGATTTGAACACTGGTCTGTTATGTACTTGCTCAACAACTGTTTTTTGTTTATTTGTAACACAAAAAGTTACAATTACAACTTTAAAGGAACAGCTGTAGTTTAAAAAATTGAACTTGTGTATTTATTCACTCTCAGCATCCAGTCCCATATGACTTGGGTGAGTTATGACAGAATTTCTATTTTCAGATAGACTAATTCTATAAAGGTTCACCCAAAAATGAAAAATATCTCATAATTTAATTATTCTCAAACCATCCTAGGTACGACTTTCTTCTTCCAGTCCACTGGAGTCGTATGGATTACTTTTAATACGTGGATGGGTGCGCTTTTTATGGAGCTTCAAAAACTCAGGCATTACGCCATTACAAAGTTTGTGTTCATTTTTGGATGAACTTCTTACTACGCTAAGTGTTGTAAGTTAAAACTGTGTACGGGTATGTGGTATTCAGTAGATATTTTTCACTCATTCACCACTGGGAACAGTGTTTAATCAGTGTTTAATCAAACACTTGGAAACTACCTTAAAAGGAGGCCTGCAGGGCCAAATCAGATTTAAACAATATTCCAGGATGATTTTAATAACCAGATCACGCAAAAGCTCAATTAACAACCGGAACTGGAAAGACTCACTGTTTGCATAATTCAACACAGAATGTGTTCGAACTAAGCCAAACATTGGTCTATTTCAAGACTCTGTAATAATAAGAGGCTTTTATTATTTAACTAAGAATGCTGTTGAACACTTGGCAGATTGTCAGTAACATAAGATTAAGGGACCATGTGAGGTCCTTCGTGCGTTAGTTTCAGCGAATCAGTCTTTTGAAGAGTTTTCTGTTGCATCAATATTTCCTCTCCTGCCACCACTACATGCTTTTGTTCTGCTTAATGACCTGGAACTGGTAAAATACAACCTGAAAACCCCTATAATCACTTCAATTAACACATTAGTTTGACAACGTACAACTTCATTCTCTTTGAAACGATATGTATTGTGAAAAGCGCCATACAAATAAATGTGAATTGAACTGAATGTAAGAGGAATGTAAGATAGAAGAGATTTGTAGGCTGTGCTGAAGGTTAACAAAGAGACATTTACATTAGTTATGGCACATGCAGTACTGTGTAAAAGTCTTAGGCCTTAAGCAATACTATTAGTGACCATATAGTATATTACCAAGTCTTCATTAGACTTGGACTAATTTAGACTTGATTTAGACTTGGACTATTTATTATAACCAGAAAATACAGGAAATTTGTATTGTTATTAAAAAATGCAGTACAAAAAAATCTTATAAAAACAATTTCTCTATCCTAGCGTGGCTGGTACCACAGTACAGAACACTTAGCAATAGCAAGAACCTGGTTTTCTTAAACCTAAATGGAACCCTAATTTCTAATTCTAATCTTAAGACTTCAGGACATTCTCCCCAAAAGAATTTAAGATGTGCCAAACGATGTCCCACTAAATACTGACCTTTGACTGAAGAAGCCCTTCTGTTCTGAAAATTATGTATGTTTTTTTTATTTTGTTTACGTATTTCCTGTATTTCCTCTTTACATTTTAATAAAAAGGGACCAAAAAATAAATGTGCATAGTCAGTAAACCTTTGCTAAAACAACAAATTAGAGGTGGCCTAGAATTTTTACAGTACTGTACTGTACACTGTACAGCACAGTACTCTATATCTACTTATATAAACTATGAAATATGTAAGGACTTGTGTTAAGGACTGGATATCTAGCAACAACTTTAGTACAGTTTATGCGACTGATCAGTTGTGAATTCTTGGCCATTAATCAAATAATAATTATTAAGAAATTTACTGTCATGCATTGTCATTTAAGCTACGACTGCTTAGTTCTTTCAAAGCTCATTTCAGAATAAATAAAACACAGACATCTAAATTGGTACCTTATAGCTCTGTTTGGAGCCAATGACGATGTTTCCCATGTCTAGAAAGTCAAAGTTAAACTTGAGTTTGGGGCCTACACCTTCTCCCTGTATGAGGAGCGGCAGCCGAGATTCACGACCTGGGTACATACAGAGCATTCAAATGAGAAAACACAAAACAAATTAGAAATTAAGGCAAGGTTAGCATAATGAAACCGGCTGTGAAATTTCACTGGCTGCAATATCTACAGTCTTTTAGGTCATTGCTAAACCAAGAAAGAAAAATGTTGACAGACCTTAGTCAACATGCAAATTAATGCAAAACCTGCAGATGGTCCTAAGCGCCACATGCAAATGTTTAATACGCAGAAAACAATACAACCGTGGATGCACATAATGGTGACGGCAAATAAAAGCAATTAAAATTCTACTGTGGTAAAAACATCTGCTATTACGGTGGTACGTACCAGTGATGTCACAATAAATAGTTTGCTGGTAGATTTTGGCTTCCTGGGGTCTGAAGATGATGGTCACCTCTGCAGTGCTGTTGGGCCAGATTTCTCCTTCCTGTGAATGATACAGTCAAGTCAACACAGAGAACACGCCATACAACACAATAAAATGTAGCTATAATTGTACCTCAGGCACCACAAATAGATTTTGCAGGGAACGTTTTCAAAACATTTATTCAAAACATTTTAACATTCTTTAATGGTTCTCTTAAAGTTATCAAATAATGCTTGGCAGTTATGCTGGGCACTTCCTGCATCTTCAGAAACGTATAGTTTGAAGTTGCTTTGGATGAAAGCATCTGGCAAATAAATAAATAAATGTAAGTACATAAATCTTGTATGAGTGTAGTCCTAATGTGAATGTGATCACAACTTGTCTGCATGCACACACGCACGTGTTCTCGCACATACTTCTCCCTGAGGCAGTGACACATACGGAGTGCTGCAAACCTAACGATCTAAGCTGGTAACACAAACTGGTGATCCCAGTGGTAGAACCTATAAACTGGAGAGTTACCGAGATCTCCCCTAACCATTGCACTCCTGAGCAATGCACTTACAATTAGGCTGCTCTAGGGGGACTCCCCCCCAATTACACTGGATAAAAGTGAACTAAATCACAAGTGACCAAATATGTTGATGTCACCAGGTGGTAGTTATTCGCCTTCGGGTCACACAAGTTGACAGGGCAGGTGTGATCAAGCTCCACTGCACAAAAACAGGTGCTGACATTGATGCAAGTTTTGCTTTGTCTCTGTTTTTGTTCTGCGCAAGACTAGAAAACATGGTCTGAAAAAGGTGTGTGAGTATGCCAGAAATGTCATAGAAATGTCTGTAGCTTCTGCCTTATTCATTTATAAGAAGGGGAAATAATGCATCTTTTTCTGCCTTTTACAAGTACTTTTACAAGTCTTGCACACACAACATGAAGACAAATAATGGGGTGAGAATAAAGAATCACTGAATAGAATCACTGCAATGTGTCTTTAAGAGGCTGGAAGTCACAGTGAGGTGGCAGATTTAAAAGTAAACACTGTTGCATGTGTCATTTGAAGGGTATGCGACTGGCCATGTGGAAGAAAGTGCTGAGCTGGACTTCCTTCCGAGATAAATAAACAATAGCTGCAGATCTGTCATTATCTGCTGAAATGGGTGAAGACACAATACAAAGACTAACAGGGAGATCAAATAAGGGCTCAATCATGGCAGATTATTACATTTATGCATTTGGCAGACGCTTTTTATCCAAAGCTACATTACATTATACTATACATTGTTTCTGAGTATGTGCACTCCCTAGGATCAAACCCATGACCTTGGTGTTGTTAACACCATGCTCTAACCACTGAGCTACAGGAAAGCTAAACGAGCACATGACCTCCCCATCGGGGAATCGAACCCCGGTCTTCTGCGTGACAGGTGGAGATACTGTCCACTATACTAACGAGGACAATTAGTTATTATATGTTAAACAAATGCAAAATTCAATGCAATGAGAAAACAAACAGCTGAACATTAGCGATCAGACACCTGAATAAACTTCATAACTGCATACTGAATAACAAGATTAACTGCGGTAAATTAAAAAAAATCAATTGCTTCCCATTTATAATTATAACTACATCAGGGACATCATCTTTCCTTTACACAACAAAGCTTTTTTGCTAATTAGAAAGTCTCTGTATCTTTTAAATTCCTTGGCTGAGTGATGTCTAAGTTTGGTTTGCACCATATGTTTAGACATATGGTAATACAGTGTGAGGACAAACTAGGTGTCATATTTAATTGCTGGTTATGTAATGTTGCACTGGTAAACTGAAAATTAAAATGTTGAAGCTTGTCATGTGTCTGGTTGTGAGGAACACACCAGGGGCCTCATGATGATGTTCTGGCCATCTAAAGCCAAAAGCTGCTGCTCAGTTTTCACAAGTCTCTCCTGGAGACTCTGAGAAAACAGAGAAAGACAAGCCTGCAGAGAAGGATCAGTGCATTCTGTCAGAAACTGCTCCATCTCACCATCTTCTGGATGAAGCTCTGAAGAAAGCCTACAGGAGAGAGACAGATAAACGAGTCCGAGAGAAAGTGGTAGAGACAGAAGGTAAGATGGAACAGGAATTCATGTTTTTCAACCCACTGTATATGTAAAATAAAAAAAATAAATTACAGTGACAGTAAAAGGACTTTATTTTGACAGAAGTCAAACCTTAATTTGTCCTGTTCTTCTTCACCCTCAGTGGCAAAATTCTTCCATTTGTAACGCACAATGGAATCACTACTGTTTATTATTGCCACTTTCTGGTAGCTAGCCAAGGAGATGTAGGTCTTCTCCACCATCACAAAGTTCTTGTCCAATCCTATGTTTATATCTGTGGAATTTCCATACAGGCTGATTCGGATGTCTTCTCCTAAAACGAATCATGTATTGGTCATGTGACAAG
>JAZGTJ010018673.1:0-11311 GCA_036877575.1 Botia almorhae | reverse complement strand
TCCTGTCATTTTTTAAGCTTGACAGCCTCTGGTCACCATCCACTGTCACTGTGTGGAAGAGAGTAGCTCTTATATTCTGATAAACTTCTGTGGTGAATTTAGTCATTTAGTTATAAAGAAAGTCACACAGGTTTGGAACAGCATGAGTTAACTTTTAAATTTTAAAATTAAATTTATTCTATCAGAAATTTCAAAAACCCTAATGGTCCTAAAATAGGGGTGAAATATGACCTGGACACTTTTTTTGTAGATTCACACAACTGGAATGACCCTAGCTTTCATTGTGGCTACTTGCGAATAATTAGGTGTTTGAAAGCCATCTTACCAGCTAATCAACCAGATACTATATCAGTAAAGACAGTAACAATATAGATGTCACTCGAACCCGTCATTCTTACACTTGTTCTGCATTTTTGTCCACTAACCTCTTTCCTCTGAATAACTCTACTGATCAATCATGTCATGTCTGTCAGGTCTGTGTAGTGTACTGATAAACTCTAGATTAACTCTAGATACTGTACTGTATATATACTGTATTCAGATGTAAAAGGGAAATGACGTGTGCCTGTACCGCTTCACATCTCCACGACATAGTTCACTGCTTTTAACTCCCAAAACGTGCTCACTCTGTTGCGCTACACACGCTAGTTTACATGTCAGACTGTCTCTCGCGGTCTCTGCTAGATGAAGTAACATATGAAGGCTGACTTGAAAGCTTTTGTTTTGTCAGTGTTTTTTCCGGCTTCGCTGTATTTATGACGCTCGAGGTTTCCACCGCAGAGCCTCTTGTGGAAACCCGATGGGCGTTCAGGTAGTGATTTAAATGTCAGATGCCAATGGAAATAAATGTCATCTGTCAAAAACTACTCGTGAAGTTCAGCTGTGTTGATTACTTGGGAACTTTTATTTTGTATTTGTACTGTAAAACTATTTAGCGTGACTTCTGCCTTATTTGGAAATAGTTAAATGTGATCAGTATCAAATTTATAATATTAAAGTTTCATAATATTATAAAAACGTGGCGCTCCAAAAAAGACAGAAAATGCCATAAAAAGGCCATTTAACTCACATCCCATATGATAAAAAATAGTGATGATTATAATAAACATTTGAATATAATAACATTTTCCATAAACATACAATGAAGGTTAAACGTAAAGTACAAAAAAGCCATATAAAGGTTCCTGTACATCTTGTGTTTACGGTATATAAAAACAGAAGAATGTGATTATAATTATATTTAATAAAATATAACAAAATAATGGTTATAAACAACTAATTATTGATTTTTATGTTATTGTTTGTGTATGTTATGTTTCTTACGTATCGGCTTGTGTCAGTCACAGTTAACATACACTCACATTTGGTAGAACGGAGCTTTGCCAAATGCATTAATACAAAAAACACATTTTGTATTTATGCACGATGATGATATAAAAAGATGGATGGTGTTTTTTTAAACATTATTTCTGTGACATTACAGGCCACTAGAGTGCAGCAGGAGATTTCGGCACAATGCACATGATTGTGTTTGTTAATGTTTAAAGGAAACGCAACGCGGCTCGTCTGCTGTACGTTTCCCGTCGCGCACGCATGGTTTGCGCGTTTCTACGCGTGCATCTTCTGTATTCTTTACACTGACAGGTTCCCGTCACGCTGGATGTTTTAATCCGTGCAATCCATCACCGCGGACCTGCGTGCGCCATGCTGAAGTTCCTCCACCTGTTCTCTGAACGCCGGCACCAAAATAACCGCATCGTAATTGCGACAGCTTCCTGTTTCAGAGGCATGACACGGGCCTGTTAATAGAGGCATGAAAATCAATGTGCAATATTTATCATCCTGCCTGTGTCTGTGACAAATGGTCTCTCTCTCTCTCGAGAACCTCCGTCCCTGCTCGTGTCAAAGCGCGGACGAGAACATGACATCACTCAGCTGTCATTACTCAACCGAATGCTTTGGTTATTCATGCAAAACGTAGTAATGGATAGTTGATAGCTGACGTGACATGTCAAGCAATGAAAGCAGTGAAGCAACGTCATATACCAACCGTGATGCAACAGGTGATAAAAGTTACTGTAGTCGTTACTCTAAATATTGCTTAAGTGACGAAGTATGTGCTTGTAAGACGCCTGACCGAAATCAGTTTCTCTTTGAGGTCCCTTCATACCCAAAACACAGCCTGTGACGTCACTGACCGAGCAGCCAGGCAGCTCTCGCAGGCGGTAAGTGCACCGGGTCAAATGGCTACTTTTCAATGTGAGCTGTCACACCTACAGTCACCTAATACATTGTACTGTATGATTATTCACCTGGACTCACCTGAAACTGTTTAATGAACTGCAAAAAGACAAAGACAATAACTCATCTAAAATATACACCATATACATTTCCCCATACATTCATACACATCTTATTATGAAATTTTGATGCTGAAAACGCCAACATTATCTCTTTCTCTCTCTCTCGCTCTCTCTCTCTCTCACTTTCTATGTGTGTGTGTGTGTATGGTTAGATGGATGGATGGATGGATAGATTCATTATGTATAGCCCATTTTCTTATATTATGGTGATGTTGTTGTGAGGTTTACTGTTGATGAAGTGTAAATGTGCTCTGCGCGTCTCTGTACATCACAGCGAGCGCACTAAATGCTTCCGGGTGCTCTGAGGTACGACACATAACAAACAGTTCTGAGATCAATTGTCTTGTACGACAGTTTGAGGAGAAACCTTTTCTCGCAGTGAGAGAGCGTCTGACACCTGCGATGAGGTCACCTGAACACCAGAGGCAGTAATATAATTACACTATAGTGTGTGAACTCACTGCGATTGCTCACATTGCTGACGTTGTTATTAACGTTACGAGACTCTAGCAACATGCATGTTATTGGACAACTGAAATGGCTGACGGATGTGATTATATCAATTTAGCACAGGTAGATCTATAGATATAAAATATAGTTTCACAAAGGTGCTGCCAGTAGAAATGGGTTTGAAGAATCATCGCACACCCTCAAGAAAATGTATAATTTAATTCGTGTTGGTTTAGATAAAAGAGATTTAGGTGACTAGACGCATGCTTAATTTACGTTGCATATATTGAACCCTGCCATCATAAAGCAGTCAAATGTTCGACAGGTACTCAGTGTCACAGTGAAAGAAAATTCGGATCTGATATTTATCTTCGGAAAGTGACGTACATCTATTTGGTGTTTCTGGACACTGAACCACAATGCAAGCCAAATAAAGTTCAATGAATGAAATTTCAGACTGTCCAAAAGTTTTACACCTTACAAAGTTGCACAAGATGAAAAAAGACAGGCTCTCTGAAATCAGCTGTCATCAGAGTTCAATACTTAAAAAGAGACTGAGTAGACATCGATTTCAAAGAAGAGAATTACAAACCGCTGCTTTTGAGAGATGAACCAAATTAAAGTGTTAAAGATTTGGAGTGTCCTACCTACTGACTTGAATCACAGATTGGCAGGGCATAAAATCCTGCCACAGGGATGGTGCACCATATAAAATTATAGGCTTTACTGTATACATGCATTCATAAGTGTTTGTAATAATGTGTTTTGCCGAAAGCACATATTGCTAAACCGATATTGCAAAGTGTTGTGCAAATGGATATTGGGCTTAAGAAAGCGTTTTTTTTCGATTAAGTATTTCGCGAAGCAAAATGACATTTAGTTTGAAAACTTGACATTATGAAGTTAGATAGATAAGGCAATGTATTATAAATACAGGTGTGGTTTGGATACATCGATTCCAAGAAATCACTTTGTGGAGACGCGCATCGTTTTTATTATATCTGTTTGTTTGTTTGTTTGTTTATTGTTAGGCGATTCAAGACGGCATGTGAGGGTCGTTCAGGCGTCTTGGCGTCGAGCGCGTGGCCGGCAGGAATCCTCTCACGCGTGGAGGGCTCGCTCGCGCGCGCCTGTGACGTCGCGTGCCGAGCGGCGCGACTCTCTCACACATACTCCAGACGCGCGGACCGGAGGATGCTCGCGGACTCTCTCCGCTCCGGCTTTCTGTAGCGCTCCAAAAAAACGCATCATGTCCACTATGATGAGCGGCTTGGTAAACATGGCGAGCCTCGCGGATTTCGAGCCGTTCGCGGCGGCGATCCCCGCCACTAAAGTTGAGATCACCGTGTCGTGCAGGTGAGTGACGCGCGTGGGGTCCGCCAGGAGCGCAGCTGCACGCATTAGGATCCATTTCAAAACAATCATGCGTGGACTTTCTCCGTTAACACGCGACGCCTGGAGCTTTAGTTCTTTCGCATATAATGACATTTTGTTTACAGGATCATGTCCGTTCTTGCTCAAGAACGCGTAATTAATATTGAAATGTGTTATTTTAAGTCTTACGTTTTTATTCGCGTGCGCCACGCAGAATAATCCGTTCAGCGCGTGCTGATACTGTAGCAAATGATGCATCAGCTGTGGGTTAAGGGTCTTGACAATTCCTAAATAACATAAAATAATCAATAATTCATAGAAATAAGCGCGCTCTACGAAGCCTGTATAATTAATAAATCCATAATGTCTTGTAATACACATTCTGTTTCTTTCCTCTCAACAAAAGTCACCACATACATAATGAATTATGATGAATTACCTTTAAAGCGCAATGCTTAAAAAACATGATAACACGTGATTTAATTTACAAAAATGTGCCTTTATCATGTACCATCATGCATTCTTCTTTTTAAAGATATTATCATGTTATTAAATATATGGTTACAGCTGTTTAAAAATGCGTGGAACTGTTTTTGAGGTGTACCGTAAGGCATTATGAATGCATGCATAGGATGTCTCAATTGCCTATATGCATACTATACATACGTGCGTGACACGTTACCATCTATATGGCTGAGATTATACAACGCATGTTTTCATATGGCGGATTCCATCAGGCAGTGCTCTGTTCTACAACGTTACATAATAAGTGCATGTATGAAGCGTTATCTTCATGCCCTAAGGAGCAGACAGGTGATCTATATTCAGAAAGATCTCGAACGTTCATTAAAGATCTCAGGACGTCAATCTGATGCTTTGTTCGGATCACACAATGGACGTGCATTGATGTTAAAAAGTAGAATCGTTACTGTCTTTTTACCTTTTGCTGTTCACACCTGAGGCGTGTGTTGTGCGTCGGGCTGTCGTGGATAAGTGAGCAGTGCCAGAGTGTGTATGAAGTGAGAGAGAGAGAGAGAGAGAGAGAGAGAGAGAGGTCTGGCTGTTAATAAACATTTAAAGCTAAAGGTCACACTTATGAGTTCAGCGCTGTGTGAGACAAACAGATCATTTATATGTTCATCAAAGGTAAATGTGATATCAAAGCATTCACTAAAGGATTTACCAAATAAATTGACTGTAAAATGTTAAATACATAAATAAAAACTGCCATGTGTAATACAGTAAAAGCGATACAGAAATGATACGTTGTGAGGTGCCATTCTATCAAAAATACATTTTTGCATACATTTAACAGTATTTTACTGTAAAATAACTGTAACTGAATTTTACCGTATTCTTACCGTAACTTGTTACATTGCTTCTGCTAAAATTGATATATGTACGGTGTATATGTTTGACTTAAATGCGTGAGAGATGTTTCAGATCCGATTTTTACTGTTAAAATAACTGTAGAAACATTTCAGACGGAAAATACCGCCGTCAGCATCCAGGTGTAGACAAAACACTCAACAGACAAAATGCTGATCGCCGTGCAGGTGAACACAAAAGCTATTAATGGATTCTAGTGAAGAGCATCTGCAGCGAAGCTTCTGACAGTGAGGGTGCAGAGAGCTTCTGTATCGACAGATTGACTTGTTTTGTCGGAGTGTAGAGGAGCGAGACCCGTTGCGCCAGAGGTTGTGTCAATACACACAGAAAGAAAGGATGGAAAAGGAGAAGCTGCCATCAGTAACCTTTCCTCCGTGCTTTAAAAACGACAAAAACACAAGCGATTGATTCGGTCAAAGCCAGGAGCGCATGCGGTATATAAGTCAAATATTCTGTTCTTTTCAAATAGATGTAGCGGTATCTCTACTTCTCATTTTAATGTAAAATTTACAGTAGTAAAATGAGAACATCGGAAATATATTACCGCAGTAAATTGTTGTTAAAACTGTTTTTGTAAGTACAACTACATATATACGGTACATGTACACAGTCAACAAGATTCTACTGTGTTCTCTATTGCCTGAAACATTGTTACTGTATTTTTATGGTACTGTAAATTTCTACCACAGATGCTACTTATGTTACAACACATTTTTGCTATATTTAAATAAGCCATCAATATTGATTCCATACTTTGTCTATAATCAATATTTTTATGACATAAATCTCTCATGAATGCCGTGATCTTTGGACCGCTTGGACTCTGTAGACATTTAAGCACCGCAGAGAATGAGTCCTTATTAGTAGACTAAACTTCACTTCATGGTTTAATTACACACCTCATGAATAAACATGAATTAAAATCATAAGAGGACAGGGAACGTGATTGGCAGGCGGCCTGTTTGCGATGGAGCGCGTGTGATGTGGGTGGAGGTCTCCACTGTGCTGGGAGTTTAAATGGGAATGTGCTGTTCGAAGGGGAACAGTAAATGTTTTATGAGGATTTGTGTTCTCCAGCGCTTGTCGTTCTCCGGCTGCTGTGATGTCTCGGCTTTGCGCTGTGGGGGGGCGGGATGGCCTTTTGTAGGTGCCACGTAGAGTTACTGTACGGGACGGGGTGGGACTCATATGTTGTCTTCAAATTTTCAGCATACGGTACCTGTAAGATGGGGCCTAAGATAGAGTGGGGTAAGATGGGCCTTAATCTAGTCAGGTGTGCATTATTTAGTATTCGGTCTGTATATTAACGGTTCGGTCGTATACAGTACAATACAGCAGACAGCATTTAGGATGAGAACGTTATGAATTAGTTGCAAGAGAACGTTCTGTTTTGATTCCGAGAAGCAAAACGATCTCAATTCCATGCAAATTTAGGCCTTATAAACATATTATGCGTGCTGGCTAATAGCCAATGCCAGATGCTTGGCAGTAAATGGTGCCCGAGGCTTAAACACTTATAAACTAAGCAAATGCAGAAAACTCTATTATATTAATCTTGGGGAACAAATATGGACTCTGGGGTTGCAGAGGGAGCACCGGCAACTAGCGTTTTAAAATAAAAACAGCTGCTTAACACTTACAAAGTTTGCTGAACTGCAGAGAAGAGGAAACGTTTTGATTTACCTGGTCTTTCATATACTAGTAGTATACACTATTCACAGCGTGACACATCACATGTGCCACTGTATGTATCGAGTACATACATGTATGTACAATCACATGTATCGAGCATGCTCGGAAACAAAAACAAGTGGTTTGTGACAGTCCCTTGCATTTCATTCGTTGTGCAGAAGCAGCGCAAGTTTGTTTGATGGATGGAACCTGAACTCTGACCCGACACACATGCAGCTGCGGTTCTGTGCATCGTAAGGCACACCGGACTCATTATCAGTCTAAACAGTGTAAGTCATGCATAACTGTGACTGCGATACGCGCTTAGATGTGCGCCACTGGAATGCGCGAACACCAGGTACCTCTGCCCATAGAAATGTCTTATTTACTCAGTGCAAAGGATGATGGGATATTTATTATTTAACAAGGCTACGGCGTCCTTCGTATTTTAGGGTTGTATATACACAGATTTGGCTAGCGTAATGTGTTATATATTTAGTTAAGGTTACGGGTTAGATATTGTCTTGGTGTAATTTGTTGAGATTATATGTCTGGGTTGATTCAGGCTAAATTTGTGCGCGTGGGTTGTACAGTTTATTTATTAATTGGGTTATTCAGTTATGGTTCAGTTGGTAATACGGATTATGGCGTTAGAAATAACTAACAGAGTGCAGGTTTCGTAAGGCTGGTGTTTATACAGAAAAGCTATATATACTTTCTTGTTGTGTTTTGACTGAATCATAATATGAGTCATTTGATTTGCAATGTAACCCAGCAGGTAAAGAATTATGTTCTCATAGCGTTTGTAATAAATCCAGACAGTTTAATGGAATAGATGGACGAGGACTTGCGTTTCTGTCATAGCACGCTTCGATTATTCAAGGTATACTGTAAATTTTACCATTAATAATTGATGTGGGTTTATATGAGTACTTTGCAGGGCTACTTGCCTCGTACAAGAAATATCAACGTACGTACGTACAGTAACCACACGTCACTACCTTTTTGAAAAGACTAGCTTGACTGTAGCTCAACCACTTTAAATAACAAGTAGCTTGTCAACGACAGTTTAAAAGTAGCTTCCTCAACACTACGTTTATGCACTTAGCACGCGATTGTATGAAGAAAACATTGCGCATACAGTTTATTAAACCGTTAACCTAGCCACACTCACAGTTTTTATTAAAAAAAGAAGCTAGCAGGATCGAAGCGTCAGTAAATGCTGCATAAGTGTTAATATACAGAGTTAGTTTCTCTAACCCAGCTAGACCTGAAGTTAACTGTCTGGCTCTAGGATACAATAGTGACAGTCTGTTTACTAGACAGACAGACGTAATTGTTAACTATCAGGTTTTCACCTCTTGACACAGCACAGCGACATTTGTTCGCCCACATGTACACAAACACACAACCTCATGCTACCACTCAGCTGTTTTGTACAGCTGAACATGTACAGCTGGATTCTGTTGATATTGATTATATTAAAGGGATGCACTTGTATTCAAATTAATCAACTCTTTTGTAGCAGTTTGTTTGCATTATTAACCTCATCAAGTTTGCAATAATGTCATTTTTTTATTTGTCATTTACCAGCAAAAACAGGAAACTTGTTTAGCRGYSGTAAAACAAAATGTAMGTTTTTATGATTCTTCTGCCACAGAGAATAAGGGAAAATGGTGTTTGGTTACGCATGCAGCAGTTTTTTTTTTGACAAACTGTTTTCTGTCAACAGACTGTGTTACACAGAACTATATATACAATTATACAAAACTTACCACGACAACTTCTTATGATCTTATGATACTAAATAACTTCAGTGAGCTGTTAAAGTCAAGACAGTTGTTCACTTAAATACTTTGTGTCGACATTTATGTGCACTCATCTTCCCATATTATCATTCCAACGTGTTCTAATGCATTTTTTATTAACTTAAAAAAAGCTAAAGTTGCGTTGTTGCATGGCAACTATAAACAGCCTACAGTTAATCTCATGAACTGTGTTACTTGGCAGAAGGTTTGTTTGTTGAGATAATTACAGTAATATAATTACATTTATGCATTGGAAATTGATGTCATTTATCACATCGCTGTTGCGGGCTGGAATGTTTTAATAGGATTTTCAAACAGCATTCAGTAGCTGCAATGGCAACATTAGAGTATTCAGGTGGGGTTATTGTTTGTATATCGTAGATTACAGATTATATATTCATGTATATTATGTATTTAATAGCGTGTATATCAGGCATGGTTATAGGTTATATATTTATTTGGGGTTATGGGTTCTATATAGGTTTTAAGCTGTTAAGTGTTGTTAAGGGTCAAATATATGAACGCAGCAGAAATCATACAGTGTTTGCCGGAGGAGGTTACTATGGCAACAGTTCGCCGCTTGATTTTCCATTCGGATCAGTATTGAACGGTATATTGACGAAACATAAATAGGTACGGCTGTTGTTTCTCGCTTTCTGATAGATTTGCATCACAAGTACAACACAAAACAAATCCATTTTGTTCCCCTGAAAATGACAGAAACTCATGAAAATCGCATTCAACCTAATTTTAGGTCAGAAATGTATTTGTCAGAGACTTTTTTAAAGGTCTTAATTAACTTTCTGTGTTTCTCTTTGTCGTTTTTTTTCCTCAGAAACCTCTTGGACAGAGACACTTTCTCAAAATCGGATCCAAGTAAGCAGCTTGCTGTTGTTCTGTGCACGGAAGACATTTTAAGATACAAATGTATTCATGCATATATTACAGGTGCGAAGATTTGACCTGAAACCCAGATTCCAAAAACTAAAACCATCTGACTCAAACCTCATAACCAACAGTAACCCAGCTAACACTTCTCATCTAACTATGTTGTAAAAACGTTCCTCTAATGTTTCTATTAACTAACAAAAACATTGCAAATATTATTTTGAAAGTTGTAGACGTCCATATTTTTAGACATTGTATGAACATTGTATAATATAGTATTGTTTTATGATATTGTATTATTGTTTGGTTTTAAGGACGTTATTGAAACATTTCTTAATGCCGTAACTTTTTGAAACGTTCCACTAACTACTTCAGAATAACACTTTTTAAAAAAAAGAAATGTTTATTAGCATTACTTCAAGAACTATATTTGATAACTTTGAGAGAACTTGTAGAGGAAGCATTCAACATTCTGAGAACGTTCCCTGTTAGCCGGGAGACAGCTGGACTCAAAGCATGATGGGTTAACATACTCATCAAGAGCTCTGTACTCACTGTAGGGAGCGCCATTAGTGTGCAGTGCTTCACCTGCCTGCCTTAATTATTAGCTCCTGTTATCAGAGCTCTTGATTGTGCGAGGGACCCCCACTGTCCTGCAAAAGCACGTCCTCAATTAGTGACTTTTAGTTCAAATACAAGCAGATAAATGATGTACACGCAGAGACTTGAGAAGCAGAATGGTGTCAACTGAAACCTTTCGCAATCATTTTTGTTCCTTATATTATCTGAAAACATAATATTTGATGCAATTTTGCGTCTCAAGTAAATAGACAGTTGTTTTAATGATGATGGATGATACATGTTGTTACTGGCAAACAACATTGTATTGTTTTGTGTGCATTTGTCACACAAAGTAGAAAGTATTGTGTGTCTGTGTGTAGTTGTGATTGTGTGAATATTCACATGTGTGTGTGTGTGTGAGTGAGCGAGTGAGTGTGTGTGTGTGTGTGTGTGTGTGTTGTGATTGCATTGTGTGTGTGTGAAATCCAGATGTTGTCTTAAGCTCATTACAGCTGATGACAGCCACAGCTTTAATGAACATACAGATACATTTGACTGCAGGCTTCACATTGTTCATGTTGCTGTACGGCTGATTAAACTGACTACAGTACATCTGACACACACACACGCACACACACACAAACACACTCTAATTAAATGCTCTAAAAGCTTTACTTTGAATTTGTACTATATTCATTTAATGTTGTTGAAAGGTTTGCAAAGTACATAACTGTTCGGTCATAATTGAGTTTCTCATGACCATTATCCTGCCTCTCCGGTTTTGAGGCTTCTATGCGTAAATGATCT
>JAZGTJ010018672.1:0-11311 GCA_036877575.1 Botia almorhae | reverse complement strand
TGATATTTTGACATTGATATGGTTAACATGTTTTATCATATACTTCCAGTAGGTACTTTAAACAAAAACTTATAAATGCTTTAGTGGTATTTTTTATTGAGGCATCTTTGTACTGTCCCAGCTCACAAGGTCAACAGTCCACCTGCTAGACTAAAATGTCATCATACAATTAGGACATGTGAATATCACTCCGAGGTCATTAGGACCACAGCTCCCTGCTCATCAAGAGTCATGTGACATGGCGATCTTGAGTGATGTCACAAACAGGCACTTTAGCTGTCAACATATGCTCTTCTTCAAACAGCAAATACCAACAAATCTTAGTAAGTCTCATGTTTGCCTGAGTCTTTAGGGAAATTAGCTCTTTGAGGGCTGCGTCACAATGTTCAAAAGACCCATTAAGCCTTTCTCGGGTGTTATGATGGAAATTAATCTGTTTTGAAAGAAAGAATGTGAAGCTCTTGTTGCTTTATGAAGCTACAAAAAAACTTGAATCACCCAATGAGTGTTTGTGCCACTCTTAGATCTCTCCTCACCCTGCATCCATTTCCTATTTAATATGCTTTAGCGTTCAGAAGCACCAACTGAGAGATGCTAATTGGATAAAGTATACGCTTTGAAAATAAATAGCTCTGTTTGTAATAAGTGGACAGGATGCAGACAAAACCCGATCACAGAGATGATCCACAATGGATCATCTTTGTGATCAATGGAGGAAAAGGGATGGAGGAAAGATGACAGTAAAAATACATTTTGACAGTTTTAAACTGACCTTTTATTTCTTTTTATCTTGAAACATGCCAGTCGAATCCAGATCCACTGTTGGTAAATGCAATTTGATTTCATGTGTTTCATAGCATGTTGCTATGTGGTTGCTAGGTGTTTTGTGTGTTATTAGGGGTTGTTCTATAACCCTAATTATCAAGCATCACAAAGAATTATTTTCTTTTTAAAACAAGATCATGTGTTGTCACCTTCTTCAGTCCCATTGCTTCAAACACCTACCATATTCACACTCACCCCTCCCCCTCTGGCAAAGACAGCCTTTGATGTTGTGACATTGCTTTTAATTTTAGCTCGCCTGACAGTATTTCACCTTTGGATTTATCAAAAAGCACAATGCATGAAATGCTGTAAGATTACTGACTTGTTAGGAATGCAAATTTTAATGTACTTCTATAGAAAAAGGGTCAAAAGCCACATTTGGATATGAAATACAATGGGCCTCAAAAGCATTAAATGCACATTAGGGTATGACATGGGTCATATGTTAAAATGATTCATCTGGTTTGGCTAATCCTGGATTAGGGGTACCCCTCTGCTAAACGTGGGAAAGCATGCACGCATACAGACGCATGCGTCGTATCAGACAAATGTTTCATTCAGCATGTTTTTTCCATGCCATTTTCATTTTATGACCATACATTTTATAATGCTAATGAATCATTATGTGCGTAAATATAGATATTTTAAAGCATTGATCTTGACTTTTAAACATCATAAAAGACGGACTGAGATCCATCACTTAAATGTAATGATGGATTTGGGAGCACTTGACCTTTTAAGGATTGATGTCGCTATGCGACTATCCAAGGCTGCATATAATTGCCTTCATTTTTGTGTCTGACGGCTACACTGAATAATAAGCAAGTTCTCATTCCAGTTCAGTATTCCATGATCAACAACAGAACAATGTTGAGAAACACAGAATGCTACTGCTGTGTCATCAGGGGTGTGACTGTATTAATGTAATACAACAAGTTTCCCACGGTCTTTACCTTCAGTGAACTGTTGTATTGTGAAACTCCACACTAGTTAAATAAATCCTGCAGGTGACATTATTGACACTGGTAGAGTGAGGTCCAAAAGTCTGAAGAAATTGTAAAAATCTAGAATTATTTCACCAAAACTGAAAAAATAGGATAAAAAACAAAATTTACAAATAGTTTTGATTCAAATGAATAAATATTTCAAAAGGTGGTGTACCTTTCTAAGTCACTCATCAAATGCCAGCATATGTGTGACACTGACTATGGTAACTGCACAAAAGGTCAGATTTTTTGCTTCCACTGAAGCACACAAGATGCTTTCTGGAACATTCTCAGATCATGCTGGGAGAACACAGATCACCAGGCTTTATGTTTATGCCAGCTTGAGTGCATTGGGTGCATACCCAAAAACACTAAGAAAACAAATTAATTCAAGTTTTCACTCAAATCTTTAAAACTGTAAAAAAGAAAATGTAGAAAAATTGCAGAAAATGTAGAAAAATGCAAACTAATTTTATGGTCTCAGCATTTGGGACCACACTGTACATGGTTTGTATATTTTAAACAATAAATAATGTAGAACAGCCTTATTGTTTCTTGTCTGGTGAGTATCATTCATTATTCATGTGAAATAATCATTATTATTAATATTCACAGCCATGAAAGTATATCAAGAGCATTGAATGGTACTTGCAGATGAATTACGTTTCAGATGAATACTGAAAATTTAATTGTGTGAACATGAAGAAAACAGATGGATGAACATTTTAATATATTTGAGAAAGCCACCAAATTCTTGGCAAAACATTTCAGTGCTCCACCTGCCAGAAATCACCTAGGGCATGTTTCCCCCTTTAGCGATTCATAAAGGCGGCAATTTGCAATCTTTCCCAGTGAGAACATTTCTCTATTTTGACAAGCCTGTGGAACACCCCCCAGTGAGTGTTAAGATCAACTTATACAACATGTAATGAGATTGACACATCTGTAAACATGTTTTGCTGCTATCCATACATTTCCTTGATTTCTGTGAAATATCTTGGATACTAGGAATGGTAATGAGTGCTAAGTGGTAAATAGGTTCATAATACAGCTTTGTATATTAATAGTAACTTGGTAATATTACAATTAGTGTTGCAACACTGAAGCATTATTTAGGAACTAGATTTCTACATTTTCTGATGCAAAACTGAATGGTTTGCCCACACAACATTTGCTGCCACAATACTAGGGATGCTGTGGATGGGTGCCAAGGATGGTTCTGGATGGTCGCAGATTGTCGCTTTGCGTCAAGTCATATTATTCCACCCCTAAAGCTCTATGATACTGTGTCACCTACATATGGCTTAACAGATCTTCAGATTGAAAAGTGATAGCACACCTCACCTCATCAAGCCTCACAACGTGTAACAGAAAATGTGCAGGATTAGTAACGCAGTACAAGGTTATGGGTTTCTTCAAACCCCTAAACCCAAGTATAAATATTTACCAAGATTAAGCAACACTAATGATGTGATGTGTGCAAACATAACTAATTACTAGCTGGTCTTACAAACTCTAAAACATCACTGAAATAAACTGAAGCGAAACAACAAATCAAACTTGTCTGATAAGAATTTCTTATTATTCCAATAAAAAATACATTCATACAGAAATATAACAATTTTGCAAAACAATTTCAAATAAAATTCATATAAAGGAAAAACAAATAAAAAACTTAGAAAAGGTTTTTTTATGGTTTTTTCATCCTTACTTTTCTGTCTTTATCGTTTTGTAGAAATATTTTTAGACAAGAAAGATTCATGAGAGAAAAGATGAGTGATAGAAAGTGTAGAAGGTTAAAGCAAGCAAATGGAAAACTTGATTAAGGCTCCATTACTACTTGACTAATATTGGCCACTGTTGGAAAGACAGAATGTTCTTTGCCCACAAAACCCTAACTGGTCTCATTTTATGGCAGCACAAGCTGCTTCAAGTTACTTCTCGTGCTGGAACAATCCATTGCTACGTAGCTGCTCGACTTGCAACTTTGTCAAAGCTCCGTTACTCAACATATCAGAGCATGAGGCTTATAAAAAGCATTATATCCAAACAATTCAGGATTATAACTATATACAATAAATTCCACCAATTATTTGGTCCCAGTAAAAATGAACGTTTTTTTATTTACATTTTAGATTTCAAAAATAATATACAGAGTCAACTGGGAGCCTTTAGGCTCAGTCTCTGTAAATTTCCATTGTAAATGTTGAAAAGGGGGATGATATATCTTTATCTCTCTGGATGGCTGTGAAGTGTTTTCACAATACTGTCGCTTGACTAAAACAATGGCATCCAGACAGGTCAATATCGAACTGCCCGAGTCAGCAGTCTGTAGCAAGCAGGGCCTTCAGCTATTCATTACAGTGAGCAGTACAAGGCAAGGCCTGTCTGACTGGAGCTTGTTAATTACAATAAATCTTTAGGTGCTTTTTCTTTATTCTTGGTTCCAGGGAACGGGGGGAGAGAGGTTGGCATTCAACAAGCATTCAAGCCTTGTGTTACACAACAGTCTGTTCTCACACTTTCATTAAAGCTTTTTGTTTGGCATACGCCTCCAAAGACAGAAATCTCGCATCTGAAAAATTACATTAAAAAGTCATTCAGTATACTCATTATATTCAGATACCAAATTTTAAATCTAAGTGCTCTATTTTACAACTTCGCAAGAAATATGTATAGAAATTACATATTAATTTTACATATAATTAAGTATCCAGATGGCGACAATAAACAAAATAGCATGCTTTACAATACATCGCGTATCTACAAGGGCGTGGTTACAGTGGCCTCAGAAATGGCAAAAAGGTGCATTTTCAAGTTAAATAGAGCCTTAATAAAGCTTTTTCAATCACAAGACATGTTGTGACCCCCAAAGGGCAAGGTCACTTGCATAAGGCACCATTAAAGGCCAACAGTGCATTAACAACAGATAAAATGGAGAAATTAGTCATTTAGATGAAATGGGTAAAGAAAAGCAAGTCCTGTATGAAATGATCGCAGGTTGCCTCTTTACAAAAAGAAAAAAGAATGCGCAATGCATTTATGTACAATATTGTAACATTTAACCAACTGTATTTAGCTGCGCTTTATTGGAATCTATTAGCAGTCCCAATTACAAAAAAAAAATCAAATACAAACCCCAATACCATGCAACACTGGTTTATGATAGTGAAGTTATAATTGTGTTACATCTCTAAGCACACAGCTTATAAAACGGACTACAAATGGGCTTTTGTAGCCTGTCAAATAACAAGCTATGAACACATTGCACATTTAGTAGCTGCACCGAACACCAAAAAAAGCTACTTTCATTCAGGACTGACGATCCGTCCGGCAGGGGTGACACCCTGGCTGGGACGCCCCCCCCGCAATCTTGCGACCCAGAGCCTGAGGGCGTCTGGCGAGTTCTCAGTCTCACTGCTTCATTCAGACTTCGCTGTTCTCGCATACCACGTGGAAACAAAAACAGAACTTGTTCCCCGACACCATTCAGCCCACAGCGATACACTGGTACCCCCTCCCACCACTTGCACACGGGACAATCATCCACTCGCATCAAACAGCCTTTCTTTAGCGTTTGTTATTAAGTACCAGTGTACTGTCCAGGAGTTGTCCCAAAACATGCACCATACAACACACTATTCATTCGCTCTTTTTTTTTTTACTTTTTCTTTTTTATAAATCATCCTCTTAAGATTCTTCATTCGTGATTTTTTCCCTTCCTTTTGTTTCAACAACCAGACAGTCCGCCTTTATCCTGGGGCTCATAGAGGCACAGGACATGGTGCAAAATGGCATGCTTTGGCTGGAACACACTCCTCCCAACTGCAGGGCCAGGTTAACCAGGAAGCTGGTCAGGACACAAAATATCCCCAGCATGAAGCTACAGTCTGCTCAAAGGTGCCTCTTCATGTGCAGGGCCAGGTGGTCTGACCTGGAGAAACACCTGGAGAGGAAAGGTGAAAAACAAGGTCAGACAAAGGCCACTAAAGCCATAAAGTGTGATCAAAGGTTGAGATATGTGTATTGCATCACTGATGTGGTCCCTAGCAGCCCTCAGGGAGAATTTGTGACATAGGAATTAGCTGCCATGAAGACTGACATAAAAGGAAAGGTTGGAACAAAACAAGTGAGTCATTTGTTATGAGTAGGCCCTGACGGAATCTGCAGACTTTTTACACTGTCTAAACAGATTTTGAAGGAACAATCTGGATTCAGACACAGTAAAATGTGCTAAATGGATCTGCAGGGCCCAAAAATAAGGGCCAATTTCATTTTTAAGTCAAGGGGACAAGAAAACTATTTAATGAAAAAAACCCGGAATCTCTAATAATCTCTCTGATATTCATAAAAATGTGCTGCTACAAACACAATACATCGCTTTTGTGGCTTCAGCAAAATAAAATTGTTTGAGAAAACACTAACTAATCAAATGGTTTAGGGATTTAAAGGAGAACCGAAATGTTTTGCATCAAATCACCAAGGAAACAAAACGGCAAAAGGGAAGTTGAGCAAACAATGGTGTTCAAAGCACAAAGCGCTCAGGGAAGGCAATTATTAACAGAGGAAGTGAAGACAAACAGGAGTGTCGCATGTGGTAATAAAAAACAAAAATATCAATACAGAATTGCAACAGTGTGGCTATTGTGCTTTCAAGCATTTAATGCGATTAAGTAATTAAGTGATAAAATCCAAACGTAATGTGACGACTTTGATGAACCTATATAAAACAGGATCAATGCTGAATGCAGAAGCCGTTTCATTTTATCGATGCGCACATCTAAAGATCAGGCAGGCAGAAAGACAGACAAGCTTTGATGATGGTCTCGGAGAGAGGTAGTGAGAGCATACCTGTCACAGTGACTGCACTTAAATGGTTTTGCACCGGTGTGCTTCCTGAAATGTCGAGTTAGCTCATCGCTTCTCGCAAAGCGCCACTCACAGCCTTCCCATGAACACCTGTACGGCTTCTCACCTGTAAACAAAAACACAAACACCTTTCAGAACATTCCACTGGGTTTCAGCAGGTAAACACTAGTTACTCTAAATGAAGGGAATGCGCCAGAACGTACTTAGTAATTTTTTCAAAAAAGCATTTGTAAAGAGGAAACATGTTTATGAATTAGGCGAGTATAGTCTGTGAGGGGATCTTAACTTTAATAAAAGTCACAAGGATTACAAGAATGTGCTGAAAGTCCTCCTCTGTGCTGTGTAGGCATAAACAGTGCACAGAACAATGCACGTCACACAGGGCCAGTGTTTTGAATGCGACGGGGCCCTTTAAAAAGGGGCCACACATATCCCCATTCAAAAGCCTGGTTCTTTCCCATGACGAAACCAAAACAGTTTTGGTAGAGCAGGTTGTTTTTACACTGGCTGGTTTTCCTCCCCTCCCCCAGCTCTGATTACCCTCCCTCACCACGGCTGCATTCCAAACACATTAGGTCACCGTTTAGGCGTGCAGTCATGCAGGGCAAATATCCACCAAGTGACATTAGCCTTGCAGCTGAGGACAGACTGTGTGAACTCTCAACTGCATTACGCAAATTCACTGTAGATGCCAAACCTCAGTGAAATATTAGTAAAAAATAAGTTTTTTTCCCTTGATTGAGGTTTTTATATCAGTTTGCTTTGATAGATAGCCGAAAAGACAATTCAGAGTTAACATCAACGAACATCAAGTTACATCCTAAACTCCATGCAACCTCACCTATGTGCATGCAAGTGCATTTCATTAAGGTTTCTTACCTGTGTGAGTCCGCTGATGTGCTTTCAAATGAGAACTCTTTGTGTAAACCTTCCGGCAGCCATTGAAGTGACACCTGTGCACTCTCCTTCTTCCATCCGGAGAGGCATCCCCTCCTGTGGAAGTCTTATCCTTCCCCAGTCCGTTTTGCCGAACCTTCACCGGCACGTGCAAGTCAGTTTGCGTGGAGCCCCAAACCTGTGGGATGCTGGGCTCCTGTGGGGTCTCTGGGGAGGAGGGAGGTGTGCTGATAATGGAGGAACTCAAGTGATGCGCTGATTCTGTCAGAACAGAGCCCAGTGGGTTGGAGGTAAAGATGTGAGTGGGTGAGAGCTCCTCCGAGCTGTCAGAAGCCTCGCTGCTGGCATCGGAGTTCATGCTGTTGGTTTCCAATATTTGGCAGTCCTGATTGCCATCCTCCTTGACATTAGGAAGGTTGCCGTTCCCATCTCCCTTATCTCCACAAGCCAAAATGAGCTTGCTCCAAAGATCCTCCTGGGCCTCAAACTTGAGATCCGAAGCAGAGACGTAAGGCTCACTCTGCAAATATCTTTCCAGCTCCAAACATGTCTGATTCGGAACAAAATAACAGTGTTAGAATATGCACTGGCAACTATATGACTTAAAACAGCTTGACCAAAACAAGGGGATTTGACCATTTGAGATCAATGAGGAAGTTTCTTTAACTTTCACAGCTGAGTGCCATGGGTTAACTTGGGTTACCCACTCTAATATGCACTTTTAAACGATTTCCACTGAAACATGTAGACGTGTGTTATGGGGCAACATTTCTGAGTAGAAAAATTAAATTTGCTATCAAATAGTGTTTTGTGTATAAACGTGGCACTGAAAGGTTTATGGTGCCTTTCTGTTATCCTCTGGTGAGTCAGACAGACATTTCAGAGTCCTTTTAAGGAAGCCACGGAACTTCCTCTGCCGAGTTTCCTCATTCAGACAGCTTGACGTCCCTCGTACATCTGCACGCATTAAAAACCCAGTTTATCGTTATTTTAGCGTGAATGTGCTGCGTGTAAGAGTGCAGAAATGGTTAGGCGCATTTTAAACGCACTAACCAGCACACAAGACGATCGGTTTTTATTCAACATTCTCCAGCTGTACGGCCACTTAGAGATCTTCGATAGCCAAGATGATAATTGTTAAATATGGAGCGAAGCATCTCGAGTTACTTATTTTACAGTCTACATCAAGGTAAAGCCCCCAATGTTTCTCCGTTAAACATCGAAACGGAGAAATCAAAAGCAACTGTGGCTACAAGGGCTTAGGCGTGTTTAAATGCCATGAGGGACGATCATATGGCTGCATGCCAGAGTCCCAAAAAGCCTGAGGGAAACTACCTGGATTCGTTTTAGTCAGGTGCCCACGAATCAACAGTGCAGAGAAAATGACTGCTACAGTTCGATCAAAAGTATATCATCAGTATAAAAGCAGCAGAACCTGTTCTGCTATGTGCTTCCTACAAACCCCGTTGTGACAGAACATGTGCAGCCGACTGTCAAAGCAACTAGTCTTCATTTGGACACAGATACATGTACATGTCATGGAAAAAACAAATAAAGGGCGATATAATTTTGCGCTTCTTATTTATTTGAGTGTTTAAATGTTTCTTTAATGTATGATTGTAACCTAAGATAGATCTTAAAGCTCTTCAAAAGTCTAAAAATCACGCTGTATAGCAAAACAATTATATTTATTTATGTTACAGTCGGCATTTGGATTATATTATAGGAAACAAGTTTATCGACACCATTTTTCACGCCACAGTTTAACAGAATCAAACAGAACGCTAAAATGTTTCAATGGAATGTTACAATGTTTCATTCAGCGCCTCCCCCACTACAAACAGCTCCACGGGGTTCACTTTAATGACAGCAAAAGCAAATCGCAGTCTGTATCTGTATCTTAACAATCGTTAAGTTTTCAATATTTCACTTAAAGAAGAGTCTCTACCTGTTGCCAGTATTCTTCGAGCGATGGCAACGCAGAGAAATAGCCAGTGTCATGAACGATCTGAAGTTCCTGAAAAATGCTGCACATTGGTAGAACATCCATTGCAATCCCAATCGTCAGGCGACAAAAGACGCAAAAAATATCTTCGGATAAATACAAAGTATGCGATCTGACAAACAAGCGTTAGTGCACCAGCAACGCAGCGCAGCTGTCGCTTTGGTTGTTCAGAGTCCGCTAGTCCGTCTCTCTCTGCTATTGAGATCCCTCTATATTTGCAAACACTGAACTCGAGGGGAACGCTGTGCTCTGTCAACTTCCCCTATTCAAACCTCGCAGCCAGCCTACCCCCTCGTGACAGCGTGACGTTTCCTTACAATGCGTCCAATCGGGTGCGACCAGGTTGCGCGGGCGCATATGATATCACTTTAAACCAATCGCAGCCGCTGATGAAAATAAATACGGCCTCCTGCAATTGTCATTGGTGGATTCGACTATCACAGCCTGCGTGCTGATTGAACGGCTATTTTTAGAAGCATATATAAAAGCCCTGCGCTCTTACGCTTCATTTCTGGTTTTGTACGAGGAAGCTGCGTGTAGTTACACGCATCTTGTTTTGGCCAGAGCGAGCGCTGTGTGCAGTCGGTTTGCTTTTTCTGAACAGTTGTGAAGTGTTGAGATACGTCCTGTAGTTGTTTTTGTCTTGAACACGTTAGAACCATTGAGTCAATTATACCCAGGAGCTACTTTTTCATGTTCGTATCATATTTGGGTTTAAATGTTGGATACAATATTAAACGCAGCTTTAAAATGTGGAAATCATATTAGTTTATATGATATATACTAATAAACTAATATATCATATTAGTTTAAATGAGCGTGGGGGTGAATGCTTGTTTTTTCAGTACCAACTGCAGGTTATTATTTTGTTTGTAACATTTCTCATTTAAATGTTTTGCAACATTGTGATTTGGAAACGCTGTTTTATTTGCTAATTAATTATTAGGGGTTTCCTGGCTTCTTGGTGTCATTTTCCATTACATTACAAAAATTAGTATTTTGTAATATCCATTTGACAAATAAGAGGCAGTTACTAATGACATAGTCGTCCTCCAGGAAGTGACATAATGTTTGGGTGAGATTACAACAGCACAAACCTTATGAACTCAGGAATGTTTTTTATAATTATTTTTCACTCTAAACATTTTAAGTTACAGACTTACATAAGTCAATAAGATAAAAATTAAACTTCCAAAAGATAGAAAATATAAATTCCATCTTGATTCTTTAATGTAAGCTTAATTACACAGTTACCCTAAATTAGTTCACTGTCTGAGCAGTAATGAACATTAACTGTTCATTAGTTTGCATGCTGTTCATTTTCTTGCTATTGTGTAAATAATCAAGTTACAATAAAATAAGTTCGGTGCTTTAAGGAGAAAGTTTGGTATACAGTAATATTTCCCTAAATTGCAGCAGGATAACTTACAAGGTATTACACAACATAAATGACACTGCGACAAACAACGTGGCTTTGGAGTAGTAGCAAGAGCAATAAACATCTGTGTAGAAACATCTGTGTTCCTAGATATGAAACTGCAGCAAAATTTGGATAGGCCACATTGCTCATGACGCAGATGTGCAGTACAGCATGTGATCACTTTTGTAAATGATCACAGCCTGTGGAGGTTAGAACAGCAGTCAACTGTATCCACTCTTTAAAAAGCCAGTTTATTTAGGATAACTAAGTCTGGATTAACTAAAAGATGTATGATCTGTTTGGTTACCT
>JAZGTJ010018671.1:0-11311 GCA_036877575.1 Botia almorhae | reverse complement strand
GAGATAAACATCGTCCACATTGTATGAACAAATGTTTCCAATCTTTCCGCTAAGGAAGTAATTGTAGGCATCCAGACTGCGATATGCCTTTACCGCTTCTCTCATGTAGACGGACTCTGTCTCAACCAGATAATGATACACGTCTGGATACGTTACTTCAGGTAAATGTTTAACGTTCTGAGTGAAACGTTGTCGCCTTAATATTTGATTTAGGGGGTCCGGTAATTCCACGTTATCACCTATTTTTAGTTTTTGTAAATATCTCAACTGTTCTGTTTTAGCTAGACTTAAAAAGTATGCGCTAGTCATTTTGTTTTGACAGGTCTGTACTTTAAGAATAGCACTACCGGAAATGCTCAGGACCAGACATGCGCAGTAGCGTTCCAACACGCTTGTTATTGTTTACGTCCTTGAAATGGTCTATAGTGTATTTTAGCAGGGCTGGGACACTGTATTGTTTAATCTCCATCAACAGACTACTTTATTTTATGTCATTGTTATGTAACGTAATACAAGAACATGTTTTGTTTCTGTTATGTAACATTTTCTACAAGAAAAACAGGAAATTGTACACAAATTGTAGTGTGGGGCTTAATTATACACAGTGACAATTGGATGGATGGATGGATGGTAGATCAAGGGAAAGGTTTGAAAAAAGAGAAAAAAGAGAGCTTGACATCAGCTGCCAATACAAAATTTTACAGGTGAAATGATATTGTAATGAAACAATACAAGGATTTTTTTAAATACCTTTTCAACAATTCAAAAACAACTTCCTAATTCTCTTCCTAGTTCTCTTCCAAACACTACCATGATGTAATTGAAATAATTGTATCTAGAGCTGTGCAATTAATCGTAATCCATTTCAGTTATAGCTTCCAATGATTATAAAAACAAAATAAGGTAAAATGATTATTGTACCAAGGATTCTCTTATAAATCTATTTTTTACATTGTTTTATTTGTTTTTTAGCTTAATTTTTTAAAAACTTTTTATTTGTGAGTTTTTTTTTGTTCAATAAATACATGTTGCCTTGGAAGTCAGTAAATAATTGTGTTAAATAATTGTGATTGCAATAGTGGGTCAATAAATCATAATCAATAAATCATTGATTATGATTTTTGCCATAATCGAGCAGCTCTAATTTTATCATCATTTTCTTCATGTATCCAAACCTAAAATACAAACAAACTTAATTGTAAAACATTTGAGTACATTGTGGGTACAAGTGTAATAAAAAATTGTGGTCTTATATACATATTTAAAACATATTACATTTTCCATACAATTCTGAAAATGGCATAGAAATGTTCTTGGTCTTTTTTCATATTTGGTATCCATGTTCTGAGCATTGCATGAGCCCAGATCAAAACGACCAAAATCCAGTGAAAATGGTTTCATTCAGTCACCTGCGTACTGCGTACTAGGCACACTGGAGCATAACAATTGTTTTAAATTATGTGAAAGTTTAAACCGTTTTAAACTTTATGCATTCAGACTTTGTACTCTAACCCAGAATTATTTTTTTTTTGCACAGCCTGCTGGTTGTTTTATCACATGACTGCCATTTTCATAGCACCTTCTCTTAGCATAATCTTTATGTTGTTGTGTTTTGACTTCAAAATCTGTATTTTCAGTTCCTTTTTGAATCCTTGTAGTCCAGCAATTCTATTTTACTCAATTTACATGTACAATGCGTTTAAAGACATTTCAGTATAACAATTTAAATTGAATTTAATTGATGTGAAAATTACACATTTTAAAATCAAGTAGTCAGCAGATTGTATGAAAGGCTAGCAGATATTAGGGCAGCTCTGTATATTTAGCCCAGTTTAGGGTCATAACCACCAAGCATTAATCAAATACGCTTCTTAGTGATATATATTGTTTCGGAGCACAGCTCTTCAATAGTGTAACTGACAGATGTTTTAGTTTTAATGCCTATAACCTTTTATTTCACACATTGTTATAGTCAAAAGAAATGGACTGATTCATAACAACAGCAGTGTTGCTCACAGCATGAGATTTGCAATCCACCAAAAGTTCTCTTGAAATGTATTGTGAGCTGTGAATTTATTTGTGGTTCTTTGATGGCTGAAAGCTTTGTTTTAAAGATGAGGAAATAAGTTAAATCGTCTTTGTAATTCTGTAATGATACATTGTATAACATACAATATTATACATTCATAATAATTATAATTATTATTATAATATTTAAAACCACTTTCGTTTTTACACCAGGGCTATTCGATTTTCACTACACTGTTATCATGATCAAAATAATTCAGTTTTTCAGATTGTTGCATTTTCAAATGCATAATTTATAATGGTATTAATAAAATTTAGCAAAAAAATTGTTAAATGAATCACTCAAAATATGAGTGTAGGAAGCAGAGAGTGTTTGTAACCACTATGGCTGTTGGCAAAATGTTAAACGGGTGCAATCATTTATGATGTTACCGTATGTGTAGTATTAACAGGGTATCAATAATGGTTATTAATATCACAGTCAGTGTCAATACCAGCATATTATGACACTGTATTTACCATTCAACTAAAAATCTTACAGACTACTTGACTGTTTGCTGTTTGACCAGCCGGTTGTGGGATGACTGTTCTGTTCTATCCCAACAGACCACAGAGGCCTCTGTTTGCAAGAACACTGCAGTAGAAATGTTGTAGTAAGAGAAAACATTTGGCATCCTCAGATGAGCCTGGAATGTCAGTGACTCATCATGTGTTTCAATCTCAGAGAGTCGCCACTTAAACACGCTGCTTCAGAGCTTGGGGTGGCATGCAGCAGCTGTAAATCCCATTCCTACTCTAGTGTATTCTCAGTCATGCGCCACGCAGTGAGTGCACCACGCATGGATAATGCAGATGCAGGAACTCTCGCTGTAATACTTCGTCCTTATGCTTGGAGAGATGTTGCAGATTAGTACCGACTCATCCGGATCCATCTCAAATCCGCCATTGCAACTGCTGTTGCTGCGCAGCGGGAGAGTGCTTATCGTCACTGCAGCAAGATAGAGCAGAGCGCTATTAAAACCTTGGCTTTTCTCCACGGACCCCAAGTGTGCAAGCTTAAATAGACTGTATATTGCCTCTAGTTATCTGTCTTCTTCTTTAGGACATGTATTTATGCAGAGCTGTCCTCCACACATACACAGGTGCTGTGGATCAGTACTCTGGTGCTTAAATGCTTTTATACACATTTGTCATCACGTTCCACATTAGCACAGGAAGTAAATGAGAACAACACTGCAAGACAGGCCCGTCCACACCCTGAGTGACAGCTGTCACAGTGAGGAAAGATTATAATGACGGAGTGGCAGATTTACGTGTCCTTGTAGCTTGTAGCATGTCATGGCCGACACTCTTTGAGTATGTTATCAGAAGATTGACCACATTCAGGTGTTTACTGACACCCGGTGAACTGAACACAGTGACAAACCTGATCTCTGGTTGCTGTCTTTGGTTGAGTGTGTCATAATGCCACTACCCATAATGCACATTTACTAATGACATTGCTCTGAACCATATCAATCACGTTTAACAGTCTGAGTTGACAGTAATAAGGTTTCTGTTTAATGGGAAGGTCATAGACACAGTTAGCAGTTTGCCTGCTGACCACTTATTTATTTATTTAATTTTATTTTTACAGGCAGTGCTTGTGTTCCTTTTGATTGCAACTTATTGGCCAATTTTATATTGGATATTATTGCTTGATTTTTATATTACCAACAAAATAATTAAAATATTTAGTTTCTTTGTAAATAAAATCATCTAGCACTAATATATTCTGATATATGTAATTAGAATTTCGTTTTCTGTTATCAGTCCTCAGCTGTATGTGTATGAAAGCTACACTACGGTGTATAAATTATTAATGCCATATTGGACTATTAGGAGGTAAAGAGGGCTTGAGGGTCTTACTAAGGCTAAGTATTACTGTTAATATTGTTCATAATTGTATAGCTTTTTCCATTTGCTGTACAATAAAACAGGTGAAAAATCCCATACAGGGATTGTAGAGACCTGATTATCAGATAACAAGCAACCACCTAGCATCCACACAGAAGCGCATGGCAACCATAAACTAGCTTGCCACTACATCCACCTAGCATCCACTCAGAACACTTAGGAACCACAGTGCAATGTCCTGACATTGTGGCAGCAAGTTTTGTACGGACAAGCACCACTCTTATTTTCATAAATAGTTCTAAATATCTTAATATACCACTCACTGAGTGTTCCACTTAATTACATTACACTAATTACACTAATTACATTGAGATCTTGTAGTTTATGCTGTTACTTTAGTGTGTTTAACATACATAATTCCTCCTTCAGAAAATTCTGCAACTTCTACCTGAGAAAATCAAAAGTCGATGGCAGTTTCACAGTATAGGTAAGTGACTCAACTCGTGTTGCATTCACACACTATTTAGCTAAAACAAATATTGTCACTGTGTTTTTGTACATTATTTCTGACCATGCATTAGTTGTGTGTGTGTGTCTGCTTTTGAAGCGGGTTCAGCAGAGAGTCAGTGTAACCTGGTTTAAATACTTAGCTTTTTGAAAGAAAACAATTAGATACAGAGAAAGTGAAAGGAGGAGGATAATAAATGAGAAATGCAAATGAGAGGCTTTGTTTGAAATGCAAATTACTAAATTAAATTATGCGTCTCGTGGTTTCAGTCTCCTGTACAGGTAGACCCTCAAAGGACGCAGTAACCTCAATTAGAGCTCTGTGTTCAGACAGACATACAGACAGACAGACTGTGAAACAGATGGACTTTATTCTTTCCTCAGGGAAATTTAGTCAGACTGATACAGCAGTTGTGTAGATGTGTGTATGCTGGGACATTTTTTCCCCTTTTCCCCACACTCGCAGTCCTTTGTGTATCAGAACAGAATAGCTTTTTGAGAGTGTTTTTGTGACTAATGGAGCATTCAGCCTGAAAGCGATGTACAGTGACGCCAATGCGCCAATGAGATGGAAAACTTCATTAATATGAGCAATTTCACTGTTCTAAAGAATTTGTGTAATATAATGAGACAAACAATGCCAGGGGAATGCTGTCATTTTGAAATTGTGGCATTCTGGAAAAGTCTGGTTTTTACATTGATAATCAGTTGTCGTTTGATGAGATTTTATCTTTGCTGCAGTTTATATACAAATGCTTTCCCCTGATTTCCTGTAAAAAAACTTTTAAAAATATTTTTACTAGCAATATGTAAAGTTTTTTAATCAGATTTTTGAAAAGCTTTGGCAGTTGTGCAGCCCACCAGGGATGTCTGCTGTGACTAACAGTACAGTGATACTCTAGAAATAGCATTGTGGTCAATTCAGTTCACCTCACCATGGTCAGTCTTATTAAATCACCATTGTATGGTTTTTTGTTTGTCTAAAAGCTGTAAATATGTTGGCTGAAAGTTGTCTTGCTGTTTTATTGTTTAGGTTCAATTCTCAAAAAACTTTTGCACACTGGAAACTCATTCAAGGTGAGACTTACGTATTAATAGATCCGAAATTAAACAAATCAAGATTTACATCCAGCTCTAAACTTGATAAATATGTAATCAAAGACAGTGATTTAGAGGGAATAATGATGTGTGTGTGTGTGTGTGCGTGTGTGTGCCCGCAGATCCGCTGTGAGGGCATGCGTCTGTTCCTGCTCTGGCTGCAGGCTCTGCAGAATAACTGTGCTGAAGAGCAGCTCCTTATCTTTGGCTGTCTGATTCCAGGATTTCCCGCTGTTCCCTCATCCAGAGGGCCATGCACACTGGACACCATCATATACAACCCCTTCTCCAACCCGCCTGATGGTAAGAACATATCCACACAAAAAGAGAACAAAACTGTTAACCCTATTTCCACATAACCCATCTTCATCTTCATCTTATTTTGGCCAAAAAAACACCAATGAGGGTATAAAGAGACTGGCACACCGTCCAACCACAGGTGTTTTTTATGTTATGTTTATAGCAGGGCACAGAAACTGGTTTTCTTACTCATTAAAATAAAGTGGCAGCAATCTCTGTTTTAAAGTAAACACTGCAACTTTGTGTGCAAGCTCCTATCTGACTGTTTTTTGTACATTTTGGAGAGCTCTTTTATGTGCAGTATACATCTTATGGTCCATGAACGGCCCATGGTGTGTTATTGGGACCTGTTAATTCAGGGCATTGGTGAGGGAAAGAGTGAATGAAATGTTCAGATAATGCTTATACCCTCTTCAACAGAAGCACCTGGACACACGCGTTAAATTCAGTACTAATGCTTTGTATACCCTGCCTCACCTCAAGTACCCAATAACCCATTCATTCTTCACTGATCACAAATGTTTTGCCCTTCTCTCATTTCAGTGATGCCCATCAGTGCTCTTGTGACACAAAGGCACTTTAAATGTACTATTAGAGGGTAATAATCAAATAGCAGCACACAGAAAAGACAGCGTCCACAGAAAAGGAGGTCAGACTCTGTTAAATGCTGAATGAAGCAGAAATGATTTCCCTGGATGTTTCCTCTCGGAAAAGATTTTATTGATGCCCTTGAAATTGTAATGACACATACATTTCAAAGCATAGAATTAGCTTGTACAGATTTAAAATGGGTGCATTTTTCTTTCTGTTTGTACCGACAAGCTTTATAATATATAACTGAAAAACATTTTCATGCTCAAGGTTTTTTCTTCCTTTTTTTGGGATGTTGAAAACTGCAGTAACAAAACCTCGGAGGAATGAGTCAAGAAAATTAAAGTGTGTATGTAAGTGCTAAAAGCGATGCCTGTACATTTTATGAATATAAAAATACAATTTTTTTTTATCAACTATTTCCAATCTAGTTCACAGAGACAACTGTACTTATGACATTTAAAGATTTACTTCCTAAAAAGTCTAAACAGTGACTCAATGGCACTTTAAAAACAACGCCCTGTTTATATAAATGGCTTAACTAGTGTCTTTAGTTGAGTTTGGGTTGGGGTATTTTATCTGTTCAGGCTTTGCTCTCATCAGATTGTGTAGAAGCACCCTGGCTGCGTCTGAAATGGCGCCCACACCCTCATTCCCTACACTACTTCACTAATATAGTCCACCTGAAGGACACAAGAAGTGTGCTGGAAAGGCTGTAGATGCCACCCTCTACAGAGATGTGGCAGCGGCTGTCCAATAGTGCACTATTTAGGGCTATTTCGGACACAGCCCTCGTTTTGCCACTCTTTTTTTAGAGTTTGGAATTAAATTGTTGTGTGGACTCTGGTTTAGAGTAAACATTAATTCACATCTTTTGTTAAAGATGCAACAAGACTTTATTCTAATTGTATACACACAAAAAATGTAACATGAAAAAAATAATTTCCAATTTAAATAAAATGTGTCTATCAGAGGTTTCTACCCTGCGGGTTTAACTCCAACCCTAAACTAACAATCCTGAACCTGCTATTGTAGGTCTTCAGATTTACTTGAAAACTATTAGGGTTGGAACTAAACTCTTCAGGTCAGCAGCCCTCTAGGAGCAGAATTGGAGACAGGACCATATCCAGGAATCAATATGCGTTGCATTATTAAAAGCAAAACACTCAAAACACCTTAAAAACTTGGCAACATTCTAGCAACCAGCCAGCCCACTTTACAGTAGTTGTGCTGACTACAGTAGTTCCCTTTCAGTAAGTCACATTCAACGTTACGTCGAAGAACTGACGTATGGGGTCTCGCTTGAGAGCCCTATCACCTTTGAATAGAAAAAAACGTGAACATTGGGCAAAGGAGTTGCAGGCTGAGTCACGCCTTATATAAGCGGGTATGTAATGTCGGCTGCAGCTCAGAGCCGAGTGTTCGGTACTCTCATTTATCCGATTATCGCCTTTGGAGATTTCCAGCGTGCGCTGCGGGTGACGGCACAATCAGCGGATCTTGCTTGCTTCCAGTGGCGGTTCCCCATCGGTGGACCTAGTTCTAAAAGATCTTATTTTCTAAAAAGAGCAAATTTCCATTCTAATGAGCTCTTGCGGATGATGTGCATCTTTTTAAAAACGGCTTTCCGTTCGTCTTTTTAAAAACGCCTTTCAGTCCGTATGTTCCTGGTTGTGTTCACTTCCTGACCTTGTCTGTTGACTATGCTCACTGCATCACATGCCTGGGCGATCAGCATGCAGTTACGGTGTTCATGGTTGGGTTGTGCTCCCATTATGAGAGCAAAACTGGGGTCACAGCTCTCTCTCTCCCCTGAGAGATTGAGCTCCCTCTGCTGTGCATGAGGAGATGGTGCACGCACTGCTCCTTCTCCCGGAGGAGGGCTGGGTGGAGAATCTTGGTGTTCCGCTGTCAGGCCATTTGCAGGCCTGTTCTTAATAAAAGAGCAGTTCCACTTATTCCGGGCTTAACTGGATGCTGCCTGACAGTGAGGGACATGTTGCTTCCTCACTCCGAGCTCGTCCTTTGCCAAGGCAGGTGAGGCTGCGTTTGCAGGACGCATTGCCGCCTCACGCGCCTCCCGTGCAGCCGACGCGCTCTCACGGCAGCTGTAAAGCCCAGGAGAGGAGAAGGGGGTAAAGCTTTTCCATACATAGCACTTAAACTTTGGAATAGCCTTACCGGCATTGTTCGGGGTGCAAACACAGACTCCCAGTTCAAATCTAGATGAAAAACTAATTTTTTCACTGAAGCTTTTATGTAGTACAGTGAACAGCAGCTACGCTAATTAGTTTTTTCTGCCTTCCTCCCCTACCTCGGGATACTCATCCTGAGGTAACTAGAGTTTATGCCAGTGCCAGGAGAATCATCACGTGCCGCCCTCCCGTTCATAACCATTCCAGATGGTGGAGCTGAAAAACGAAGGGGGCCACCCGATGTCCCCATCGCACAACACAAACTACTTTACAACTACCACAATAACATTAAGGATAATATTAAATGCATCACCTTCTTTTATTTATTTTCTTTTATATTTCTTTTGCTCACTTAGTCTAGTTGTGCAAGCACTGGCGAGCTTGTAGAGATGCAGCAGTATTGCCAGAGGAGAACTGGTTCTCCTGGCTGGGCCTGGTTTCTCTCGAGGTTTTTGTCTCCTTTTGGAGTTTTTTTTCCTCGCCACCGTTGGCTGCAGCTCCTCTGCCCTTGTACAGCCCGTCAGGAGGCTGCTGTCATCATGTCATGTCATGTTATTAACAATATTTTCATACTATCTGTTCGTACCCCATATATGACCGTATAGTCTGCATAATATATTACCTGGGTTTCTCCTCCTTTGTTTTCTGTATGTCTGTCTGTGTGCTGTGTACTCTGTTTCAAAGCAGCTGTACATGAATGATATCTTCAAAGCAATGAAAATTTGTAAAAAGCGCTATATAAATAAAGTTGACTTGAGTTGACTTGAGGAGAGTGGAGACTCCATCCCCAGGCAATCCAGCTGATCTGGAGTCGATTTGGAGAGGCGCAGGTGGACCTGTTTGCCTCTCACAAGTCCTCCCACTGCTTGCTGTTCTATCCCCTGTCCGAGGCCCCCCTCAGGACGAATGCCTTGGCACACAGCTGGCCCCGGGACAGGTGCAAATGCGCATTTCCCCCAGTGAGCCTTCTTGCACAAACCCTGTGCAAGGTCAGGGAGGACGAGGAGCAGGTCTTGCTGGTTGTGCCATACTGGCTCACCCGGACCTGGTTTTCGGACCTGATGCTCCTTGCGACAACCCCTCCCTGGCAGATTCCCATGAGGAAGGATCTTTCTCAGGGACAGAGCACTATCTGGCCCCAATTTTTTGAACCTCCATGTATGGTTCTTAGATGTGCTCGCATCTATCAAGAGGGTTGGGGACCAGCAGGCATCGTCAGTCAACGACTTGTGCCTAGATTTTGAGCCTGTCTACTCTCATATTTAATTTGGGATCCAGGCCTGTCTACATGCCCAAGGTTCCCACCATGCCTTCAAGTGCAGGTGGTGAACCTGCAAGCGCTGCCCATGGAGGAGGCAGACCCAGCCTCCTCACATTTACATGGCCCATGCTCAGAGCTTCAGAAGCTCTGATCAGCTCTTTGTCTACTTCAGAGGGTGGCAGAAGGGTAAGACCCTTTCCAAACAGAGGTTGGCCCACTGTGTTGTGGATGCCATCACCTTGGCGTACCATTCCTAAGGCATGCCGTGAGGGCTCACTCAACTAGGAGTGTTGCCTCCTCCTGGGTGTTGGCGCACGGCACCCTAGCAGACATTTGCAGAACTGTGGGCTGGAGGACACCTACCACCCATATCCTCCTGTGTGTTGGAGCCCACTAGGTAGTGGGCGGTAGGATGTGCTCTGTGTTTTCGCTAGCATTGCCTCCCTGTAATAGGGAAAATAGGCGTTTGTACTCCTTTGCAGCGGTTTCTCCTTCGCTACCTTATTTCCACACCTTGGTCTCCGCAGCACCCTTTCCCTGCAACAGGCGTTTTCCCCAGTGTTTCTCGTGGCCATATACCAAGAGAGAAAGGAGACCTCTGCACTGAGGTGCCCTGTCCTGGGGGGAAAGGAACAATCGTTACGACCTCTGCACTCAGCACTGGGTAGGTTACAGAGTCAGGTAAGCTGTCATACAGAGGTACGCGTCACATGCCCGTACTTGCATTCTTAGCCTGTAACATGGGTCGGCTTGCGGCGTTTTCCACAGGGACCCCATATGTCAGTTTGTTGACATAACGTTGAACGTTACTGACTGAAAGGGAACGTCTTGGTTACGTATGTAACCCTTGTTCCCTGAAAGAGGGAACGGAGATGTTACGTCCCCTTGCCGCAAGCCTGATTCACCACTGATTGACCAGGACACATCTCGGCTCCTCAGCACAAACCTAAATGAAAGCGAGCTGTGGATGGCATTATATAACTGCTTCCTGGTAGGCGTGACTCTGCCCACAACTCCTTTGCCCAATGCTCATTGGCTCTTTCCTCTCGGGCCAATGTTCATTGGCGTGTTTTTTTCTATTTAAAGGTGATAATGCTCTTAAGCGGGACCCCCTACGTCAGTTCCCTCCTTCAGGGAACGAGGGTTACATACGTAACCAAGACATTTTCCACATACAAACATCACTTCCTGTATGAGCCATATTTATCTTTCATAATTTTTCTACATATTTATTTGAATATTTTTGTTGCTTTATTGTTAATTTCGTTTATTTCTCTGAGTGTGTCCCCTCTATAGGTGAGAGGGGAAAAATGTTTAAAAGGAGATGCTACCCCTAACAGGATGGGGGCGCTGGTGCGAGAGCACACAATTTCTTGACCGTGCACATGGAGCTAAGATGGCATGGTGCAACAAGCCAGCAAGCAGTCTTTAAGTT
>JAZGTJ010018670.1:0-11312 GCA_036877575.1 Botia almorhae | reverse complement strand
CTATAGATAGATAAATAGATAGATGTAGATACTACTGTATCTATAGATATATATAAACACACAGTTTTTACACTCTGCATTCATTTGTGAGAACAGAAAATGAACATTTCACTCATTCCATTTCCCTCTTTTATTTCACTTCCACACAGAGCTGCCAGTAATATCTGAGCTGTCTGTCTGTCTGTCTGTTTATCTGCCATCTACATGGGGATTTGAATTTGGCTGCTCATCAGTAACTTCTCTGCACGTCTTACAAACAGTGCTCCTCATGAGAAGAACATGAGACATTTGACTCACACCAGATTTCAGCCTGAATGTTCTTCAGGCTGAAGGCACGACCGCGACCCCTCGGGTGGAACAGAGATACACAGGAGTGCATTTTGAAATGAAAGGTGATGGAGGCAGGTGATTGTTTGGCTGTCACCATGGATCAGTTCAGTTGGTTGGAGATGTCCCTTCGATGAAACGTTAAACTGATGCGCAAAATACTGAAAGCAGAAACGAGCAGTACTGAAGAGAACAAGGTGTTAAAGCAGATTTGGTGCATCTACAGGAGTTTCATAAAGTCAGAACGAAAACAGTGAATGTAAACGCGCGTCGTACGGGACTTTTTCCCTCAAATAAGCGTTTCAATGTCGTTTTAAAGCAAATGAAGTGCTCAGCTTTGAACAGGAAGTGGTAAAGGTATGAAACTATGGTAACCCAACCCCCCCCAGCATTTCACGTTAGATGTCAAGATTATCAAAGTCTAATGACAATACACACTTACAACTGACTCATGAGTCAGCAGTTTGTTGGCAGTCATACTACACCATGAAAAATATTGGTAAAAGTTTAGCCCAAACTGAGCTCAGGTTTGCCAAATCTGTCAAAAACCAAGATTACTGAAGACAATAGAGACTGAGAATCACAATGATACAAAACCCGATTATTTTAGTTATACAATCTGCATGACTTTAGTAGCGCCATACTACAAATGTATTTCAACAATTCTCTCATTTGATGTCTCCGTATCTAATAAAATGTCTGTTCATGTCGAAAAGTCGTGAAATGAATGTGAAGAGCATAGCTCAGATCAGCTGGAGGAACTTAAGAAATATTTTGGGTTCATATTGAAATCTCACTTCTTAAGATACCAATACACATTTAAGCACAGTTTGAGAAACTGCTGAGACTTCCTGAGGCACCTGTTTGATTATCGGCGTCTTTGCTCAGAAAGTAAATCGGCAGAATTTTGGTTGTTGCTGGTTTTGCTCTAAATTTAATCCAGGAGAAAAAACTGTGATATGTAAGGAATCTGGTGTGTGATGTTTCTCTCTACGGTTATTTTACGCTAGAGTTGATCTGTTGGGCCTCTTAGACAGCTGGTGTCTCCAAGTGTCTTTTGTTACTGGAGGGGACGCGTGGTCCACTTTAAGAGCAGTGAAGATCAGACGCTCTTATCCGTTGATTGCACAAAATCGCAGCTTAAGCCGCAAAGAGTTGTTTCGACCTGCATCTCCACTTAAACAACAGCAAAGAAAATGCTTAATAAAGACGAGTGCTTGAGACACACTCTCGCCCCGGGGCGGAGGTCAGGGTTCGACAGCTCCGCTGATTAGTAGATAACCCCAGAGGTGATGAAAGGTCACTCTTTAGAGAGAGAAGGAGGTGGACAGTCAAGGTTAAGGAGCACAGAGATTACGGTTTGACCCCTGGAGGTCACGCATCCTTCTCAGACTGACCAATAGCCTGCTTGACCTTTCAGTCAGAGTTCACACTGTCTCTTTCAGCACAAAACTCCTCCATCAGATGGACGAGGAATGGACACATACTGGAACGGATGGGTTTTTATTATAAGGCATGATGTTGCCGGGCAACTGGCATTAAATTGTGGAACAAACACAGACTCACTAAGCAGACAATATTAGGTGATTAAAGATGATGATGTGGTGATGAGGAAATGACCAATCACCAAACAGCAGAAGTTATGTCAGACACGCCCCCAGACTGACAGAAAGACAGTGATCAAATGATAATATACAAAACAACATAAACAAGAGTAAATCATTTATAGTGTTATTTTATTGTATATTGTAATTCTGTTGTATATAAACAAATTCTCTGTTATTTCTTACAAGCTATAATAGTATAGTATTCATCATGCATTCATTCAAGTGAAGGAAATTCGAACCCAGTCTGTCAGAACAAGACCACAGCAAATCACTCAATCACGTTAAGTCAAGCCTGTTCAAACCCTCAAACAACCAAACCACCAGCTGCAGAAGAACAATTATATCTTATAATTTGCATTCCGCACAGTACAGACATCCAGGTTTAATGCACTTTGACAGAGCTGAGTCCAAAGTTGCACACCTACTGTTTGAAGGCGCGTTTGACACGCAATAAATCTTAATTATCTGGTTGCGAGTCTTTTGGGAGTCTTTTGAAACACTATCATCTCTTGCTCTCTTTCACTTATGTTTAACAGCTATAACAGTCAGGCTATTATGAGAACAGACAGTTCTGAAAATACCACAGGGCAATTATAGTATTACCCAAACACTCATGAAACATGTCATATGCGCATGTTGAACGCTCTTTGAAGTTTTGTTGTGGTTCAAAATAGTTGACTGTACCCAGATCTGTCTATTCTTAAACTGGGAATCTTTACCTTCCAAAATAAAGACCTCCCACTCGCCTTCGGCTGTTTTAGTTTAGTTTTAGTCTTTTTCTGAGTTATCTGCCCCCTTTAAATGCTTCTCCACACTGCAAGATGATTTATAGTTTTTATCTAGAAAACCCAAGGCCATGCAATCAGAAGCAACCTCATTTTATAATCATCTCAAGGTGTAAACTACCATTAAGTAACTAAAAAGAGAACAAAGGCCCGATGGTAGCAGCTTTGTCTTGCGTTCATGCAGTTCTTGCATTCATGCAGTACTTGCGTTCATGCAGTATTCACCATGCAGACAGCAAATTCCAAAAGAATTTTTTAGACTGCAGGCGTTTTTTGCATGATAAGGTTTTGGTGAATCAGGAAGAGGAACGTTTAAAAAGTTCACTTTTGTCCTGTGCTCAGACTGCCCTGACAAATGCCTGTAGGAAATTATACTACATACACATATTAGTACAACTGTAAATGTGGAATATGGTGGGGAAAAAGCAGAATATGGTTGCTTCAGTCTTATTTTTAAGTACAGTATAAATGCATTAACTCAGCATTAAATTTACCCAGGATTAACCAGTGTGATATGCCCAAAATTAATCTCACTTAAGGGTAATTAGCCTGAAGGTACACGTCTTTAGCGCTAAATAACGCGCGCCGAATCGCGTATTTACCTTCGAAGTAATATTGCAAGCTGCGACCACATTCGGAAACACGTTTTTCACTATTGTAACTGACGGATTGACCGCATAAACAGTGATTTGGTCGAAATAACTCAGCGCGCAAAGTTCAACAGTTTTTAAGGTGCTCCTGCATCTCCTTTTAGATCGTACAGCGCAGGGCGTGTCAGCTGAGAGCAATCGCGGCCACAGCCGCTTCCTGCTGGTGTAAAACCCAACAGCAACTCTCAATCGTTAACTGCACTAATCGTGAAAGTGAGAAACTACATCAAGGGTAGCAATCAAACCACACGACCACAGGAGCACGAGGCCTGACCAATGAAAAACACAGGTTTGGTAAAAGCGCTTCTGCCGACACGTGTCAAGAGGCAATATCGCGTGCTCACACCTATACAAGCATCTCTAGATCTCGGTCAAATTCAGCGACTTTTTAACTGCTCTGTGGCCATCGTTGGTGCCAAGCCCAAACTTTGTATTAGTCAGTGAGGGATACACCCTAAAACAGGTTCACTAGTTTACTCATGACTGTTAAACAGTTTAACAGCTGACTTAACTAGGGACTCCATTTCTGGCCTTGATCCTCAGAGATATACTGTAGATGTATGTTCAGAACCAGCAGAGACACGAGGTTACAATCATCAATATAACAAACATGACCGCCATGTCCTTTGGGACTTGAATTCCTTATATTTTACAGCACTGAGAGTCACATAATCTCGTTTCTCATTGCGGCAGTTTTGTAAAGCTGACTGGAAGACACTCTGATGAGATAATGTGATACGCCGCAAAATATTTCTGACATTCTGTAGTGACACAACGTGTGTGTATAGACTACCTCAGAACCTGCTCAGAATGTTATTGCTCAGGTGTTGCTCTTTAAAAGCTCAAATGACCTAATGGAGGTGTTCACTGTGAATAATTCATAGTTTTATGACGTTTATTTTAATAGCTAGCTCAGATAAGTGAGATTTGAAAGGCTTGGGTGAGAAAATGTCCTATTGGGAATGGAGACTTAGGCAGCATTTTGGAAACCCCGAGCCTAGATTGAGACACGGTTGAGGTACTTTCTGACACTTCATAGGAGACACAAACCGAGGTCTCCAGATTTGTACCTGAGAAAAAGTGTCCAGCTGTTTAACCTGTAATCTTACGGTTGTCTACTAAAACATTTGTGTTGTTCTTCCTTCAAGCTTTGCCAACAGACTGTTCAACTATCTTAACCAGCTCCACCAAGTTTTGCTTCACCAGCAGCCCTCCAGCTCTAACCAGCACGTACATTTGTGCTGGTCTAAGCTGGAGTTCTTCACTGCAGTAAATCCCCAATGAGAAGTAAAACCTCATTTAAATGACACATTCATTTGGTTGAAGAGTCACATGTACCGGTTAAGGTCAGTTTGCCTGAATCATCACTTTTAACACCCTTGTCCAGTCAGTAGCTCTTGACCTGCCTGGCCTCCATGACGGAATCCTGCACATGCTCAGGAAACAGTCTGAAGCTAAACCAGCCCCTGGGGTTTATGACGACTGCTGAGTGTCAGAACACAGGACAGAGATTTGGGATGCAAACGGCTATGTTTCCTGTGCTAAAGCAGGCAAAACTGCACAGAGAAATTAGCGCCTGACAGGTGTCAAAGCTTTTCCAGTGAACACGCCAAACCACTGGGGTTGACTGAGATTAGAAGCCTGTCTTCATGCCCTGAGGTGAGCCAGTGAGCACTGGCTGAAACCATAATCTGGTAAAACAATAGCTAAGGCCACCTGCTTAAAGAATCTTAAGTCTGTCCCAGCTAACAATGTTTGGTTGTAAGAACTAAACCATTAGGAAACAAAGACTAGTTCTAGCAACATTCAAACTTTCCAGGTTTGTGGACGTTGTATTAACGTGCTTGTTTGTAAGAATGTTAGTCAAACATTTTTCTAATTTTGTAACGTTTGTTTAAACAATCCACTAGCAATTTAGGAAAAATGTTTTTGAAATGATATATAATGTTGTACTAATGTTACTGCAAGAGTGTAATTTGATAACTTTGAAAGAACGTTTAAAGAATGTCAGCCAATGTTCTGGGAACATTCTCTGTTAACTGGGAAGTCTTGTTTCCTAAAGCATGGATTGTTTGCACCTGAGGCCGGAAAATATTCTGCGAGTCTTGCGCTTGATTCACAGGAACAAAATGATTATGTGTCATTTCCATAAGAAACAGAAGAATACTCCTGGCAGATTGCTCAAGAGAATGACACTGTCAGTAAGTACGGACTGATGGCTAAGACAGTTCACATGAAGGTCAAAAGGTCATGAACTACTCACAAGATTTCTAAATGAACGAAACTGTATGTGAGATTGAAACAAAAACATTAATACTATTTACATAAAACGAATTAACTTAATAATAACATTCAATTTTGACATTTCCTGTGGAAAATATAAGTGGTGTTTCTCTGTGCAAAACTCACTCCAGAAACACTAGAGCATTGTTATGCTGTCGCTAGAGTGTTCAGATTTAGCATGTCGCTAGGCGGTCGCTAGGTGCTTTAGTCAAAAAAGAGCCCAGCTCTATGTCTCCATCAGTTTAGGTCTATGGGATTTTGGTGACTGTTTTATTGCACGGCAGGCAAAAATGATCTGATCACTTAGAAAAGATTATTCACAACTAAATTGCGCAACTAAATGTAATGCTAAGGGGGTCAGGTTTGTTTAAAGTCATATGTCTAAGTGTGAGCATATTAGCAATGTTGACTTTACTACAGAAAAAAGGCTAAAATCAAGTCTTTTAAAACAAGCGGTCCGGATATAAGGTCCAAATGTGTGCAGGTGTGTATGGGTAATGACAGTGATCAGTTATAGAGGCATGTGTCTGTCTCATCCGGGGCAGCTATATGGGCAGATACTGCTGCTGTGTGTCTAGCTGTGCTGTGAGATGAAGTGAGAGCTTTTAATGAAGAGTCTGTACAGGATTGTTCTGTGTAAGCGAACCGTGTTTACTCAGCTGTTGCCGTTTGCAGTCGGAATGTTCAAATGCGCTCGCGACTGCATCTGCGCTAGAACAGACGAACACGGAGAGATGCGGAAACTGCGCAGACGACTGCAAACACTGAAATATCAGACAGGATATAAAACATATGGCAATGTGACGGACTAATATACCCAATTTAATCAGCCAAAAAGTATTACAGACTTAAAAAATATTTTAATGGGTTAGTGGGCCTCAGAACTTCTTGTATCATTGTGTCTTGGGCCCTCCAAAATTAAACAATGGGTATGCGAATCAGGCAAAGTGAGTTTAAATATGTGTATATTATTATATTGTATATAGTGTTTTCCAAATTATTTTACAAACATCCACGAAGCTGATAAACATAAACGTGACTGCTGGCTGTTAGTCGTCTTTAGAAATACTTGACAGAATATATTAAATGACAGAAACTTGTTAAATTTACACTTACACATTCAGCAGATGTTTTATATCCAAAGCGATTTTCATTACATTTAAGTTACACATTTAATCAGTGTGTTCTCTGAGAACCGAACCCACAACCTTTGCCAGCTCTACCACCTCTACTCCTTGCTTTTAAACCATCCCTCGCGTATCAAAAAATCAGTGAAAAGAAAAAAAACAAAAAGCACAATCTCCAAGAATGAAACTAATAGCAAAGCGCTGAATCTCTGCTTCACTGTTGACACAACCCACGACGTTAAATGTCACGCGACTACATCGCTCGGTTTCCATTCATCAAACAGAAAGCACCTTTACAATCTCGTTTCTGACAATGAAAACATTCTGAGAGCCGTGCTGGTGTGCCGCGCGCAGCTGTGATTAGGTGCTAACAGCTCATAAATGGGAACCACACTCCTCGCTACGGTCCCAATTAAATCCGTATGGGTTCAATACGACGACCTGCTGTTAGCACTCTGTCACAGAGTTTCGTTTTGAAAGCCAGAACCTAACAGCAGTTATAGAAAGGTGTTAGCGGAACGTAAAGAGGTTAACGCAACGGCCTGTATGGAACAAATGACTTTTAGTTCAGTTGTGAAGCTTTTTTGGGGTTAATAAAGAACAAAGAAACTAGTAAATGATTTAATATGCTACAAGTGTTGATGCCTGCTTGTGTGCATATATTAGTCTGAACATTCCTAAACACTGAAAATGCCATTGTGTGATACAGGCCAGAATTAGTGTCTGTAATGACTGTAGCTTATTAAAACTGAGGCTCTGTTCTAAAATATTGGAGGTGCCCTGCTTTCTTTTAAGGCAGTATGTGAACTGAAATTGCACCTCGTGACTGAGTGATTTGAAATGCTCTACATATAATAAAGGCAGCGACTTTCACCAGCTAACAATTTCAGCTAACGTTCTAAGAACATTCTAAGAATGTTTGAAATAACAGTTTTTTTAGATGTTGTATTAACATTATGACTTGGTTATAAGAACAGAGTTTTTTAATTCTGTACTTCCAGTATTCCAATAAAAACCTAAGAAGAACATTTGATATATAAGACATACGACGTTAAAAATGTTCTACTAATGTTACTGCAAGACCTTTTTGATAACTTTAAGTGAACAATTAGAGCCATTGTTCTGGGAACATTTCCTGTCAGCTGGGTGAGCGTCATACAAATACTGTTCGCACTGGGAGAGTTTATAATCGATTTCAGTATGACATCAGCATAACCCCTTCATATAATGCTGTCCAGGTAGGCAGCTCACTAGGTTTTGGAACAGTGCTTTGGAAAATAAATGCATGTTGTATATTTGTCAGAGATTCTCACCGACACACATACAGTATGTCGTTCCTATTAACAAGTGTTATGTAATTGGAAAACACTATCAACACCAGGGATAATTATGTACAAATACAATTACATGGTCTTATGTAACGCTGAGTGTACCTAACAATCTAGTTTCACAGGCGCATTATGTGCAGATCATAAGTATATAATCATCTGACGGGCTGATTCAGTTTGTGATGTTTTGTATTTTGACATGTGGTTGTGTTTCACGGGCTGAACGCCGCACGCGGTGAACAGTCTCTCAGGTGCACGGAGTGGAAAAACTGAGTTCTTGTTCCACAATTTTCCACAAATATTTGAAGTTCACCCAAATTAGAGCTGGACTTTGTCCAGACCTTTGAATTCCAACGAGCCCGGCGCACGTGCCAGACAATCTCTGGTTTTCATTTTTCACCCTGGAATCTACGTCGTCCTGTGTTTTCCTTACGGAGACCGCGCGGCTCAATGTCAGCATTCTTTGATTCCTCGCGAATCAGGCTGCGTGTGCGCAGGAAACGGGGCCAAACCGGCTTCCTGAGTGACTCTAAGAGGAAACACGGAAATAAGGAAGGGGTGTGTGTTTAAAAATAACTGTGGTATAAAAGGTCCAGTAAGAATCCCTCTCCATCTCACACTCTCTCACTGGCGGGATGTTTCCCCGGCACGCCGCGCTGAAAAGGTTCCTGCGTTCGGCTTTAGGCACTCAGACCTCGCTGAAGTCACGCTACAGGGCTTTTGAAATACCATGACACTTTCATACAAGAATATAGTAATCATTCAGTATCACGGTATATACCATAGAATTTAAATGATACTTCAAGATATTATGCCCAAAAAATAAAACACTGTACTACCGTGGTACATATATGTTTTTGTTTTTGTTTCAAACTAAATATATAAAGATATTTTATTAGTGTCTGAATTAACTTTTTAATGCAAACATTCTAATTGTCTTGCCTGACTTTCCTTAACAAGAGAGAACACAACATACTCAGAAAGGCACCAGACTGAGTCCATGTGTCTGTATTCTGAGTCTTAACAGTTTGATCATCAGAGGTCATAAATCATCATCAGGGCCATAAATCATATTTACAAAAGCAAGAACATCCAATTGGCGTAACACATGAATTTAAAAAACACGAAACACAAATTATGTGATGTGAGACTGACATGAGACTGACATGATCTTTACAGTAGCTGTTTGTAAACGCCAGGATGTTGTAAATGTCTGTCATATTCTCATATATTGTCGCGTTCTGTATAATTGTGAACTGTATAGCTGATGTTCTTTATAACCGTACAGCTTATTTAAAAATATCATGTTTTGCAACTTTAACATGCGTTACCCAATCATTACAATATTGTGCAAAATATGATTTTGAAAGCTTCAGGTTCTGAGAAATAGCTGCTTATTCTAAGAGAATGTGTGATTTTGCATATATGATAGTGAGTCTCATAACAACTTTGTCATATATGAATCATTTGGATGGAATGAAAAGGTTTGGTTTCATCCCCAATGTACGAATGATGGACTGTGACTAACTCAAATTATAAAAGCTTGATTGTTACATAAATAAAGGAAAATATGATCAATATATTTAAAGGAAAGAAACAGCGATTCCCCAATACATTCCTGGTCTAATAATTAAGTTTTAGAAGCTCAGGTCATTTTATAAGCAGACGTGTAAACATATACGTGCGAGTACATGCACACAAGAATGAAAAAATACATCATATCTTACACACACACACACACACTGACACATCGTGATACTTGTAATGCGGGTTGGGATATTGCCATGACAGTATGAACATGTTTAACACAGTGAGAGTATATGACGTCTGTAATTGCTTTCATTTGGTGAAATGGAAAAAATTACCTGGGTGAATATTTGATTTCTGCCTGCCTACACACAGCGACCGTTACTACAAACATGCCCTGTTATGCATTGTTTACGTTCAACAGATGACATAAGATTTTTAAGACGTTTAAATAAGAGTAATTGTAGCACAAAACCACCTTGTATTCGTTCTGTCATGTAAACCGAATTGAGATTAACCTCTACATTAAATGTGTCGTAAATCGGCACCGCAGAATAAAGGAGAAATAAAATCTATTTTCATCAGACCACACAGCCAATCAAAGGACTCGCTTCCTTCAGAGCTCTGTAACATACAGTGATATTTGTCAGGCACAAGCATGTTACACAAATCTCCATAACATGTAAATGAGTTGTCCTAGATTCTTTGGAGAACCTATGGAAAGTTTTGCGTAATCTTCTGCTGCTTCTTTAGGAGGTTTCTCGCAAGAACAGACCTCAGCCATGCCTCATGCGAGACACTCCCAGAGTTTCGGAGAACATCTCAACCATGTCCATGACTGTGCTCAGGTTTGCCAAGATCCCAAAGTGTGTGATCAAACATCAGAGATCTCAGCATGAACTCAAACATGTATCATCTATTTTTCATCTATTTTCAAAGACCAAAACAGCAGAGTTAAGTTATCCACATCAAATTCAAATGTCTAACTGTTGTCGACAACAGTCTCATCTAAATCTTTGAATTTTAATTTCTCCTAAGGATATTCAAAGGGAAACGTCTGAGGCGATGTTTGATTCAGACGTTTCATTATGAACAATGATGGTAATTATGAAAACAATTGATAATTGAATTTCATGAGCTTTGAGAAATCTACAGAACGTTCCGATGACCCTTCAGTGTGGATGAAGAGTCACGGGTGATGTCGTGCTTGAGGAAGATGAGCACTCGGCTGTGGCATCATTATTATTGTCTGTCTTTATTCCCATTGAAATGTTTTATACGTTTTATTCTTCGATCAAACTAGAAACGCGAGAAAATCTGGTTTGCAGAGTCAATTGTTGCATCATCTGCATAATAAAGAACGATCGTGTGAAACCAATAAACCATCTGGAGATATTGAACTACCTTTCAGTTCCATTGAAAACATGAAGACAAAAGACATGAGAAACATCTCAAACTCACCCTACACACACGGCAGACGTGTTCAAACACAGACGCTTTGGAAATGAAACCGGTTTATACATACTACATATGTATATACTGACGTACATACTACATATGTATAGACTGATGTACATACTACATATGTATATACTGACGTACATACTACATATGTATATACTGACGTACATACTACATATGTATATACTGACGTACATACTACATATGTATAGACTGA
>JAZGTJ010018669.1:0-11312 GCA_036877575.1 Botia almorhae | reverse complement strand
AGACATCTGCAGAGCTGCGGGCTGGGCGACACCCAATACCTTTGCAAGGTTCTATAACCTCAGGGTAGAGCCGGTTTCCTCCCGTGTGTTGGGGCTCACTGGTTAGTGGGCGGGAGGGCTGGCTCGGTGTCTTCGCTTGCATTTGCCTCCCCCCTGGATCAGGGGGACTTAGGCAGTTTGTTCCTTCGCATGTGGTTTCCCCGGTGGTGAACCCTGCGTTGTGATTCCTCCAGGCACCCTATCGGCGAACAGGCTCGGCGGAGGAGCCTCACGCCAGGCCCAGCACTTGGTCTTGGTTACATATGTAACCCCCCTTCCCTGCCGTGAGCCTGACTCACCGCTGAATGGCTGGGACACATCTCGGCTCCTCAGCAAGAACCTGAATTAAAGCATGCGCATCCGGCTTTTATACACCCGCTCCAAGAGCGCGTGAGCCGGTGAGCAGCGCTTGCCCAAATGCTCATTGGCTCTCTCCTCTCGGGCCGATGCTCATTGGCACGTTTTTTCTTACGCGAAGGTGATAGGGCTCTCAAGCAAGACCCAATACGTCAGTCAGTTAACGTAACGTCTCCGTTCCCTCCTTCAGGGAACGGGGGTTACATATGTAACCAAGACGTTTCTAAATACTTCTGGGTCGCTGCCATCATTGTCCAAAGTCTTCAGGAGCTGAGCTAAAAGACCTAAAAAACTTTCATGGTGTGTAAGGCAGAGGCCACTTCACAGACGCGCAATAGGCCTTGTCAACAAGGTGAGCCATAAATCTGCAGGGTTTAGATGGCAGCGTAAAACCATTTCCTCTTTGAAGCAGCCAGTAACATGGAGTACTGTTTGTCCTCAACACCAAGGGAACAGGACAGGAGAGTGGGGAGACAGTCGAGGATGCTCTGGCAAATCGCCAAGAGCAATGTTTCTTAAAAAATCTTCACAGTGCTGGCAATTGGACCCAGATAGAGCCGCCTCAGCATAGGCAAGGCCTAAGCCGGTAATAAAATGCTTGTGGGAATCTGGCACGTGTATGGGACCCGTGCAGTGGGATTAAAAACCAGCCATGCCAGAACACAGCAAGGAATCGCTTCATCGGCAAATGTAGATCACGTCGCAGCAGAAATCCGATAGTCACAATATTTAACTTGAATATTGTGCAGGTGGGATTTGATTCACCAGGAAATGTTGTATGGTAAAAAGTAGGCATCCATACCATAATGAATTAAGGACTATTCTCCCTCAAAACACTGCTGTGTCACAAGATGTGTACAGTACATCTTTCTGCCTAAGATATACTGTAGGCTGAAGGTCATGCAGCATCCTGGTGTATTCCAAGGTTAACTAACAAATGTTACCTTTTATCAAATCTATCATGTTCTATTACAAGTTTTCTTAAACGTTAACCAGAATTAAAGCATTGCATTAACTATAAGCATTAGTTTTATTTACCTAGTTGCGCAAATCAAACCCTATCGGTTAACATTTTCTACACAAAAACTGTACAGCCTTGACAACCACCAAACGTCATTCAGAGGAAGCGCAAACTACATTTTAATTATGCACAATAAGGTCAGAAATGTGTATTAAAAAACGTATAGTTACATTTTATGTTGACGGAGTAGATTTTTAATAACAGAAGTACAAGCCTTTTCTTTAATCCATGTAAACCCTAGATGAAAGCCCACCAACACGCTGCAAAAAAAGAAATCCAATTTTATCCTAATGGACTAATAAGCAGAAGTGTACATACAATTAACTCACACCCTGATCTGGTCTACTGAAGAGTTAGTATCAAAAAACATTACTCCCTCTTCTAAAGGAAGGCTGTGGACACACCTTGCTTCCTTGCTTTTGCTCTGGGTGTTCTTCAAGAGTCAATGCAAAGACTCCAAGACCATCATTTTTATCATGGAGCTTTCTGTTTTCTGCACATGGACAATGATGGACAACGGAAAACTCACATTAAAACAATAAACAAACAAATATAACTTACAAATAACTTAAATAATAATAATAAATAACTAAATTATAACAGGTGTTCAACAACTCTTAAGTTCATTTTATCCATGTTTCATTTGACCCAGGTATCAATCCCTATTGATAATTAAATAGTGCTGTTCTAAAAATTCGAATTAAAGCATAAATGAACTTTCCACAATGTTATAATGCATTAGATAGTTAAAAATTATACCATATTTAGATCATTTGTTTTTTATCTGCCAGTTAAAAAAAGGACAGACCTTAGTAAACTACTGGTACCACAGGTGTTTGTAGCATCACCTGTCTAATTGTAGCATCTAATGACTAATACTTCTAGTAATTTAGGAATTTGTTCAAATCCTTAACTTTAACATAAGTATAAGCAATTGTAATAGAGATGCTTTTCAAATGTTTTTAAACCTAATCTATAATCACACATCCTAATTCTACCAACATCAACTGGGGGTAGGACAATTGTGTATTGTGCACCATAAACACCACAGATTTTGTGGGGTTAACTCTGGGCTATTAGTCTGAAAGGAAATAAAAGGAAACCTTGTATCAGGTTCATGGCTTCTTGCCTTGAGATTCTTCCTAGATTCTCTTGCCAGGATGACTCCTGACCCAATCCTAGTTGTGGTTCTTGTTTCTTGGAGTCAGGATCTAAACTCATGCTCTGGGTCTTTGTCATCTGTGGAAGCACACACTATGGGTCTTTGTTTACATTTGCCATTACATTACCCCGCCCCATTGTTTCCTCATTAATCCTGTTTTCAGTTGATTTCCCTCACCTGTTTGCTCTTTTTACCTGCCTAAGTTTCTTTTCTATTTAATGTCTTTGTGTTTGCTGTCCTGTGCCGGTCTGTTTAATGTCTTTTGTTTCTATTACGGTGTGTTGTGGTCCCGGAGTCCTGTGTTTCTATTTCCTGTTTTTGGATCCGTGCTTTTAGTTTGTGCTTTGGTTATGTTGCAGTTTTCTGGTTTGGTTGTTCCTTGTTTTACCCCCACATGAGAGTTAAAGCTGTCTGCAATTGGATTCTTCTCCTTCCCCGTCCCTGACACCTTTGCACCAGTTGGTATACACGTGACTGCCTCTAGTTCTGATCACACAATGACATAATGGGCAAATATGTAAAATTTTTAAGTTGGTGAATACTTTTGGAAAGCACTACATTTTTGGTGTTAGTATAGTGAGTGTTTCATTTATTAAATTAGGTTTCATTACAAGTTACAAGTTACAAGTGGTGTTTATTGTCATTTCAGCCATATACAAGTACATAGTGAAACGAGAACATCACAGACATACAGGGCTACATAAATTAAACAAAGTATATACATAGAGTGCACAAGTGCAAAACGAGTGCAGACAGCACAAGACATTTGTACAGATTGTAAACAGTGTTTAAAGTGTAAACATTATTATGTATGGTTTGGCAGACAGATGTGCAAAGAGACTTAGTGCAAAAAGACTTTAGTGCAAAAGAGGGGTGGGGAATGTCCAGTTGTGTATATATATAAATGTTTGTGTGTGTGTGTGTGAAATTTTTCAGTCCAGTTTTACTGTCTATTGAGGAGCCTGATGGCATGGGGGAAAAGGCTATTGCCCAGTCTGGTTGTGAGGGCCCGAATGCTACGGTACCGTACGGTACCAATGGTAGGAGGGCAAAGTGTGTATGGGAGAGGTGTGTAGGGTCATCCACAATGCCGGTGGCTTTGCGGATGCAGTGTGAGGTGTATATGTCCATAATGGAGGGGAGAGAGACCCCAATGATCTTTTCCGCTGTCCTCACAACCCGCTGAGAGGTCTTGTGGTCCGAGACAGTGCAATTCCCAAACCAGGCAGTGATGCAGGTGGAGAGGATGCTCTTGATGGTCCCTCTGTAAAATGTAGTGAGGATGGGGGTGGAAGATGTGCTTTCCTCAGTCTTCTCAGAAAGTATAAGCGCTGCTGGGCTTTCTTGGTTATGCAGCTGGTGTTGAGTAACCAGGTGAGGTTCTCCGCCAGGTAAACACCAAGAAACTTGGTGCTCTTGACAATCTCCACAGAGGAGCCATCGATGTTTAGCAGAGAGTGGTCATGGTGTGCTCTTCCAAAGTCAACAACCATTCTTAGTTTTGTCTACGTTCAGAGACAGGTTGTTGGCTCTGCACCAGTTCGTTAGCCATTGCACCTCCTCTCTGTATGCTGACTCGTCGTTCTTGCTGATGAGACGCACTACGATTGTGTCATCGGCGAACTTGATGATATGATTTGAGCTGTGCATTGCTGCACAGTCGTGAGTCAGCAGAGTGAACAGCAATGGACTAAGCTCACAACCTTGGGGGGCTCCAGTGCTCAGTGTGGTGGTGTCAGAGATCCTGGACTTCCMAGTCAGGAAGTCCAGGATCCAGTTGCAGAGGGAGGTGTTCAGGCCTAGCAGGTTTAGCTTTCCAATCAGATGCTGTGGGATGATTGTGTTGAAAGCCCGAACTGAAGTCTATGAACAGCATTAGAACATGTGTCCTTATTGTCCAGGTGTGTGAGGGCCAGGTGGAGGGTGGTGGTGATGGCGTCATCCGTTGAGCGGTTAGGGCGGTAAGCAAACTGCAGGAGGTTCAGAGAGGGGGCAGTATGGTCTTTATTTGCCTCATGACGAGCTTCTCAAGGACTTCATGATGATGGGTGTGAATGCAACGGGACGGTAGTCATTGGGGTAGGACACAGGAGACTTCTTTGGCACTGGGACAATGGTGGTGACTTTGAAGCACGTCGGCACAACGGTGGTGCTCAGGGAGGTGTTGAAGATGTCTGTGAAAACATCTGCCAGCTGGTCTGCGCATCCTCTGACCACCCTGCCAGGGATGTTGTCTGGGCCAGCAGCCTTCCGCTACATTTGACTCTATTTAGTGTCTTCCTTACGTCGACTGTGGTTAGACACAGCACCTGATCATTTATAGGAAGGGTGGTCATCCTCGCCGTCACACCATTCTGTGCCTCAAACCGAGTGTAGAAGTTGTTCAGCGTATCTGGGAGGGAGGTATCACTGTCACAGGCAGGTGATGTTGTCCTGTAGTTGGTGATGGCCTGGATGCCCTGCCACATGCGCCGTGTGTCTTTGCTGGTCTCAAAGTGGTTGTGGATTTTCTGAGCGTGTGTGCGCTTTGCCTTCCTGATACCCCTGGACAGTTTGGCCCTCGCTGTTCTTAGGGCCGCTCTGTCGACCTTGAAGAGCAGAGATGGCTCCTGCTAACCAGGTTTTCACCTGCTTTAGAACCATTTTGAGCGACTGATTAGCGGTCTGTATGCTGGGATTAGCATAACATATATGTGGCCGAGTAGCCGAGGTGGGAGCAGGGCTCGGTACGGTATGCGCAAGGGATGTTTGTGTAAACAAGATCCAGCACGTTTTTCCCTCTCGTTGCAAAGTCCACATACTGATGGAATTTAGGAAGCACTAACTTCAGATTTGCATGATTGAAATCTCCAGCAACAATAAGCAGTCCATCTGGGTTTAAGTTCTGCAGCTCACTAATAGCCCCATACAGTTCACAGAGCGCGTCTTTTACATTCACGCTGGGCGGAATGTATACAGCGATTATGAGAACAGTTGTAAATTCCCGTGGTAAATAAAAACGTCTGCATCTAACAGTCACAAACTCCACCAGCGATGAGCAGTAACTAGAGACTAGCAGGGCCTTACCGCACAGAGCTGTGTTTCTGTCGGCACGGTACAAAGCCAGCCCATCTAGCTGAATGGCGGCGTCTGGAGCTCTGTTGCTGAGCCACATCTCTGTGAAAACAAAGACGCAGCAGTCTCTGAACTTTTTGCTGGAGTCGGATGTAATCCAGTTTATTGTCCAGGGAGCAGACATTGGAGAGCAGGATTGACGGAAGTGCCGGCCGGCTAGCGTTTGTTTTTAGCCTAGCATGGACCCCCGCCTTCTTGCCGCACTTCCGCTTCCTCGCGCACCGCTTTTGGGGTCCCCTCTCCCAGTCATCAGCATCAGGCGACGTCAAGGGCTGGAGGCCTGGTCCCCGCAGCAAGCAGAGATCGCGTAGCTTCTCCATCAGATCATATTGCAGAGTGGCTGTAGCACATTTCCTGCATTTAGTGAGTATATGGCGGTTGTATACACGAACACCGGTAGCATCGATGTCCATGTGCTGTTGGATGTTAACTAAAACAAACAAAAAGCACCATTTTGTATCCGGAGCGGCCGCTGCACACTACTGTCGCCATCTTGAAGTGTTTGTGGGTCAAACTCACTAAAAGAGCTTTGTCTCTCCAGGTTTTCTTGCTCCTAAGAGAAGAACTTTATTAAGCACTTTATTATTTATTATTTATTTATTTATTTATTTATTCTCTTTTCATAGTAATGCAATACAAAATACCACAACAATCCAGCAATACAACAAAAAAGAAATACAAACCATGACAAGAAGAACAGAAGTAGGATGAAGAAAAAAAATCTTATAAACTCCTACCCCATGGAATTCCGCAGGGCCCAGTGCTTGGGACTCTGCTTTTCACCCTGTGTATGCTACCTCTGGGAGCAAATATAAAGAGACGAGTTTATATTGTTATGCTGATGATATTCAGCTGTCCTTTTATTCTAGGCCCAATGAGATGCATAAATTTGACAAACTAACAGAATGCATAGTTAATATCAAATCTTGGATGACTAGCAACTTTCTACTACTAAATTCAGACAAAACAAAAGTTTTACTTATTGGACCAAAATCTTCCATACAGAACAACCTAGAACACTGTTCTATTCTTGATGGATGCTCTATACCTTGATGGATGCCTACCTCATTAGCTAAGAATCTAGGTATCTTTTTGACACATTTCCAATATTTGTAAAACTACTGTTTTGCATCTTAAAAATGCAAAAGACAGACACTTTGGAGGTGGACACAGGGGCCGGGCCTAACACTTGAAGGGTGGACACCGTCACCGGGACAGACTCTTGAAAGGCGGGATAGGCACTGTGCCAGTGCAGTTCCACTTATGCCAACATAGTTTTCAAGCCTATTTAGTAGAATGCTCTGGTCAAAAGTGTCAAAGGCTGCGCTAAGGTCGAGTAATACTAGAAGAGAGATGCAGCCACGATTGGCTGACAAAAGCAGACCATTAGTAACTCTGATGAGAGCGGTCTCTGTACTATGATATGGCCTGAATTCTGACTGGAAATTCTCATAGATATCATTTCTTTCCAGGAAAGAGCATATCTGTGAAGACACCACCTTTTCCAGTATTTTTGAGATAAAAGGTAAATTTGAGATGGGTCTGTAGTTTACTAGTTCCCTTGGATCAAAATGTAGTTTTTTAATAAGGGGTATGATAACAGCCAGTTTGTAAGGTTTTGGGACATATCCCAACACCAATGATGTATTAATAATAATATGTAAAGGGTCTATAATTTCAGGCAGCATCTCTTTCAGCAACCTGATAGGTATTTTACATTTTTTACATGTTTATGCATTTGGCAGACGCTTTTATTCAAAGCGACTTACATTGCATTGCATTATGCTATACATTGTTTCTGAGTATGTGCAATCCCTGGGATTGAACCCATGACCATGGCGTTTTTAACACCATGCTCTAACCACTGAGTTACAGGAAAGCTGTATAGGATCAAAAAGAAATTAATAAAATCATCGCTATTATGGTATTGACAACTGTTAGGGGCAGATTACTGTTACGGAGGACGCTCCTGCCCCTCCTCCTCCGCGCCAGCAGAGAGAGCTTTCACCAGAATACTGAGGGTACTGATGGAACTACATTTCCCAGAGGACCCTTACGTTACGTCGCAAACGCACGAACGCTCAACGCGATTTCTTGTATTGCCTTCCCAGCGTACATTTTAGAGCGTTTCTATATTGGATGTTTTTCTGGTTATGATTTGGATTGTCTGTTTTTTTTGTTTGCTTCCGCCTGCCCTTTTTGACCACGATTTGGATTATGGATTTGACTGTCGCCAGCCCTAAACTGTGAGTGTTTACCGTTTCATGATTGTTAGCTTCCTGTCCCGACCTCTGCCCGTTCATCGACCTGTGATTATCGCCTCGCCTCTGAAAGAAATGTTCGCTGTTGTGCATAATCTCTGCCTGTTGTTATACAATAAATACGCCGCACATGGATCTTTCTGTTTCTGAGTCTTTGTTACACTTACGCATTACATCAAGTACTACTTGATAAAAAGTCAGCAAATTCCTTGATTCCTTGAAAGTTTGTGTGGTACCCTGGTGGGCTGTAGACAGTAGCCAGTAGAAATGACAAAGTCTGCTTATTTACCCCTAATGAAGCTATATTAAGCACCATTATTTAAAAAAAGTTGTAACTAAAGTCAAATCTTTGTTGAAGCTATAAAAGTATTCATATGAAGTGCAGCAACACCTCCCCCATTGCCTTTTGGACGAGGCTCATGCTTATAACAGTAATTTTGAGGGATTGACTCATTTAATGTAATGTAATCATCCCGTTTTAGCCATGTGTCTATCAAGCAGAGCACATCGAGGTTCTGATCTGTGATCATATCATTAACAAAAAGTGCTTTTGTAGAGAGAGCTCGAATAATTAGCAAGCCAAGCTTTATTTATTATTTGTCTCTATTATGTACCTTTAACATTTAACATTTTTTAACATTGATTAAATTGCCATATAATTGTTTACGTTTTTTTTGTATTTACCAGTTAGGGGACAGACACAGTCCTTATATTATAGTATTTAGGTGATTCTATGTGTTGCAAATTCTGTGACATTTGTGGCATGTGACGTCTGGCAGACAGTTGGTTAAGCCAGTCTGTCTGCTTTTTGACCTGGGCCCCAGTTAGTCAAATATTAGTAGTATTAGTAAGTAGTATTAGTAACTATATACCAAATTTCTAGATAAACTAGCAACACCAGCCCTAGAGGGATGGAGGCCATCTCTTTCCAACAGGTCAGGTCTACCCCAAAAACGTTTCCAATTATCTATGTAACCTATATTGTTCTGTGAACACCACTTAGACATCCAGCCATTTAGTGATGACAGTCTGCTATGTATTTTGTCACCACGATAAGCAGGGAGGAGGCCAGAAAATATTACTGTGTCTGACATTGTACTAGCAAGTAATCTCTGACTGACGGAGATGGACATCATTTGTGCCGACGTGTATAATAATCATACTAAATTTGCGTTTAGCTTTAGCCAGCACGTTTAAATTTGCATTAATGTCGGGCGCTCTGGCTCCCGGTAAGCATTTGACTATAGTGGCTGGTGCCTCCATTTTCATGTTCCGTACAATAAAATCTCTGATAACTAGGGCACTTTCAACAGGTGTCTCAGTGGATGCATTACTGAGTGGGGAGAACCTGTTTGTAACTGTAATCAGAATGGAAGAGCGGTGTTTTGTCCTGCGGCTATGCCGTCTCAAAGTCACAAAGTTTCCCTGCAACCGGAACCAAACAATGTATGGACCTAGTCGCATCCAAAGTCTGGTCTAAAGCCCTATCAAGCCCTATCCAGTCTGAATGCGTGTCTCTAATTCTGAAATGTTCTCTGTTAGCCTACCTATTTCCCTATATTTATCACATGTAAAACACCCAGCACTGACAGAGAAGGCTACACCAAACATGTGGCAAACAGTGCATGTTACTATAACAGGAGAAGATGCCACGACTCACCGTATTTTATGAGTTATTCCTACTTACCGCAGTTGTTTGATCTCGAAACTCAAGCAGATGAAAAACGCAGGAGATGAAGACAGTATAGATAGTAAACACAGAAAACAGCTGACCGGCTAGCCCGGTGCTAACCGAACTGAGTCATCTGTAATGAATAACAACCAAAAGCTAGCGGTATCTAGTTAAATCAATACGATGCAAGCAATACACAAACTCACACCCATCATCATGAAGTGCTTCGAGAGGCTCATCATAAGGCACATAAAGACCATACTGCCTCCCTCTCAACGGATGACGTCATCACCACCACCCTCCACCTGGCCCTCACACACCTGAACAATAAGGACACATATGTTCAAATGCTGTTCATAGACTTCAGTTCCACCTTCAACACAATCATCCCCCAGCATCTGATTGAAAAGCTAAACCTGCTGGGCCTGAACACCTGGATCCTGGACTTCCTGACTGGGAGACCTCAGACAGTCCGGATCGGGAACAGCACCTCTGACACCACCACACTGAGCACTGGAGCCCCCCAAGGTTGTGTGCTCAGTTCATTGCTGTTCACTCTGCTGACTCACGACTGTGCAGAAATGCACAGCTCAAATCACATTGTCAAGTTCACCATTGACACAACTGTAGTGGGTCTCATCAGCAAGAACGACGAGTCAGCATACAGAGAGGAGGTGCAACGGCTAACGGACTGGTGCAGATCCAACAACCTGTCTCTGAACATGGACAAAACTAAAGAGATAGTTGTTGACTTCAGAAGAGCACACCATGACCACTCTCCACTAAATATCGACGGCTCCTCTGTGGAGATTGTCAAGAGCACCAAGTTTCTTGGTGTTTACCTGGTGGAGAACCTCACCTGGTCGCTCAACATCAGCTCCATAACCAAGAAAGCCCAGCAACGCTTATACTTTCTGAGAAGACTGAAGAAAGGCAGAAATACACGGGCTTGCAAACTAAATAAAGTTTATTGACTCAAAATTTACAATAGCAGCACTAAAGTTGACCCTCCTTACAGAGGCCCCAACCACAACTCATTGTGAAAAGGCAAAGTAAGCCATTTTATACCCAAGGGTCAAACCATTCTAAACACAGGACAGACAAGAGAAAGAAAAATCATATACACACAAAAACATCTAAAAAATACTTAAGTAAATATAAAATTCAAAATAAATTGACATCAACATTGAGATAAATACAAATGAAGAACAATACAATACATTTTACATACACAAATAAACCATCAAACAATAACCCCCCCCCCTTATCTGTGGGAATAAAAGGGGAAACAGAAAGGCCGCACTTCCTCTTACACCCCCACCCCCGGAACCATGCTGCAGTCATGAACCCAGAAAAAAAATGTAAGTAAATGAAGTTGGCAAACTTTAAATAAATACTAGAAAGAAAACCTCTTGGTGTTTCCTTTTTCTTGACCTAATGTGCACCTTAGACAAGAAAAATAACCAAGATTATATTTACACAACAACAAAAAAAACATTCATACAAGTAATATAAACTCAGAATAAACCAAACAAAACACAGGGAATATATCCAAATGTAAGATAACTCATGACATCGTCACAATTCTACAGAGGGACCATCGAGAGCATCCTCTCCAGCTGCATCACTGCCTGGTTTGGGAATTGCACCGTCTTGGACCGCAAGACCCTTCAGCGGGTAGTGAGG
>JAZGTJ010018668.1:0-11312 GCA_036877575.1 Botia almorhae | reverse complement strand
TCAGGGCCTTGTAGGTAATAAGCAGGATTTTAAAATTTATACGATGCTTGATAGGCAGCCAGTGTAGAGTTGACAAAACTGGGCTTATATGGTCATACTTGTTTTTCTCGTAAGAACTCTGGCCGCTGCATTCTGAACCATCTGGAGTTTTTGGATTAATCTTGTAGGGTAGCCACCCAGTAGGACGTTGCAATAATCAAGTCTTGATGTCATGAACGCATGAACTAATTTTTCACTGTCTGACTTTGAGAGCATGTGTCATAGTTTTGATATATTTTTAAGCTGAAAAAACGCAGTTTTACAAATATTGGAAATATGGCTTTCAAAGGACAAATTGTTATCAAAAATGACACACAGATTTTTGGCTAATGAAGCAGGCTTTATAGAGCATCCATCCAGAGTACGGCAGTGTTCTATGTTGCTCCGTGTGGAGGGTTTTTGTCCAATAAGTAAAACTTCTGTTTTATCTAAATTTAATAGTAGAAAGTTGCTAGTTATCCAAGTTTTGATATCGACTATGAAAACTGTTAGTTTAGTGAATTTATGAGTCTCGATGGGCCTAGAAGAAATGTATAGCTGAGTATCATCAGCATAACAATGGAAACAAACTCCATGTCTCTTAATAATTGCTCCCAGAGGTAGCATGTATAAGGTGAAAAGTAGGGACCCAGAAACTGAGCCCTGCGGTACTCCATGTTGGACTTGAGACCTTTTCATTCACAGCAACAAACTGGAATTGGTCGGATAAATAGGATTTAAACCATGCCAGTGCAGTTCCATTTATGCCAATGTAGTTTTCAAGCCTATTTAGTAGAATGCTGTGGTCAATGGTGTCAAAGGCTGCACTAAGGTCAAGTAATACTAGAAGAGAGATGCTGACTGGAAGTTCTCATAGATATTATTTCTTTCCAGAAAAGAGCATATCTGTGACGACACCACCTTTTCCAGTATTTTTGAGCTAAAAGGTAAATTTGAGATGGGTCTGTAGTTTACTAGTTCCCTGGGATCAAGTGTTTTTTTAATAAGGGGTCTGATAACAGCCACTTTGTAAGGTTTTGGGACATATCCCAACACCAATGATGTATTAATAATACTATGTAGAGGGTCTATAATTTCAGACAGCATCTCTTTCAGCAGCCTGGTAGGTATAGGATCAAGAATACATGTTGTTGATTTAGATGCTATGATTATTTTTGACAGTTCGTCCCTATCTATAGTAGAGAATTACTGGATTTGCTCCTTGGGGGGTTATGATGCACCATCTGATTTGTTTGTGTTGAAGACAGTTGCATGTTAATGATTATCTTGTTAAAGTTAATGAATGATCTCTTGCAGTGTCTATTTTGTTATTAAAGAAATTCATAAAATCATCACTATTATGGTATTGACAATTGTCAGAGGCAGATGACGCTCTTTCATTGGTTAATTTAGCCACTGTGTCAAATAGATATCTAGGGTTGTGTTTATTTTCTTCTAAAAGATTTGAAAAGTAGGCAGATCTGAAGCTTTTTAAGGCCTTTCTATAGTTTGAAACATTCTCCTTCCATGCTATCCGAAATACCTTCAGTTTAGTTTGCTTCCAGTTGCATTCCATTTTCCGGGCTGTTCTTCGTTGAGCGTGGGTATGCTCCCGAAGGCGCTGTATACCCATGTATATATGGGTATATACCACAGCGTTGGACTGCTGTCCCTAATCCTTAAACCGCAGAGGAGCAACTATGTCTAAGGTGTTAGAAAATAGGGAGTTAACATTTTCTGTTGCTCTGTCAAGGTTTTCGGAGTCATAAATTATGTTAGGGAATAAAGACAGTGCAGGTAGGTTTTTGATAAAAGAATCTTTAGTGGAAGAATTTATTGTTCTACTGTAGTTATAGCATGTAGGTGACTTTGCAGCCATAGGTAAATGTATTTTACAGGACACCAGATAAATGATCTGAAATGTCTTCGCTCTGCTGCAGAATATTGATGTCATCAACATTAATACCATAAGACAGGATCAAATCTAAAGTATGATTACGGCGATGAGTTGGTCCTGACACGTGTTGTGAGACACCAATAGTGTTCAAAATGTCTTTGAAAGCCAAACCCAATCCATGCTTTTCATTGTCCACGTGGATGTTAAAATCACCAACAATTAAGACTTGATCGGTGGCTATTACTACTTCTGATAAAAAGTCAGCAAATGCCTTGATAAAGTCTGTGTGGTACCGTGGTGGTCTGTAGACAGTAGCCAGTAGAAATGACAAAGCCTGCCTATTTACCCCAGATGAAGCTGTATTAATCACCATTACTTCAAAAGAATTGTAACTAAAGTCAGATCTTTGGGCAGCTGTAAATGTATTCATATAAAGTGCAGCAACACCTCCCTGTTTGCCTTTTGGACAAGGCTCATGCTTATAACAGTAATTTTGGGGGATTGACTAATTTAATGTAATGTAATCATCCTGTTCTAGCCATGTTTCTGTCAAGCAGAGCACATCTGGGTTTTGATCTGTGATCAAATCATTAACAAAAAGTGCTTTTGTAGAGAGAGCTTTAATATTCAGCAAGCCAAGCTTTATTAATTGTTTGTCTTTATTATGTACCTTTTTATTTGTTTAACATTGATTAAATTGCCATATAATGTTTTACAGGGTTTTTTGTATTTACCAGTCCAGAGGACAGACACAGTCTCTATATTATAGTATTATGGTGATTCTATGTGTTGCAAATTGTGTGACATCTGTGGCATGTGACGACTGGCAGACAGTTGGTTAAGCCAGTCTATCTGCTTCCTGACCTGGGCCCCAGTTAGTCAAATATTAGTAGTATTAGTAAGACTACATGCTAAATTTCTAGATAGACGAGCAGCACCAGCCCTTAAGGGTCTCTTTTCAACAGGTCAGGTCTACCCCAAAATCGTTCCCAATTATCTATGTAACCTATATTGTTCTGTGAACACCACTTAGACATCCAGCCATTTAGTGATGACAGTCTGCTATGTATTTCATCACCACGATAAGCAGGGAGGGGGCCAGAGAATATTACTGTGTCTGACATTGTACTAACAAGTTCACACACCTCTTTAATATTATCTTTAGTAATCTCCGACTGACGGAGACGAACATCATTTGTGCCGACGTGTATAATAATCTTACTGAATTTACGTTTAGCTTTAGCCAGCACATTTAAATTTGCTTTAATGTTGGGCACTCTGGGTCTCGGTAAGCATTTCACTATGGTGGCTGGCGCCTCTATTTTCACGTTCCGTACAATAGAATCTCTGATAACTAGGGAACTTTCAACAGGTGTCTCAGTGGGTGCGTCAGAACCTGGAGAGAACCTGTTTGAAACCGTGATCGGAACAGAAGAGCAGTGTTTTGTCCTGCCGCTATGCCGTCTCACAGTTACAAAGTTTTCCTGCTGCGGGGGATCTGCGACCGGAACCGAACAATGTATGGACCTAGTCGCATCCAGAGTCTTGTCTAAAGCCTTATCACTCTTACTATCCTCAAGTAATGTCTGGATTCGTGTCTCTAATCTGAAATCTTCTCTGTCAGCCTATTTCCCTACATTTATCACATGTAAAATCCTCAGCACTGACAGAGAAGGCTACACTAAATGTGGCAAACAGTTCATGTTACAATAACAGGAGAAGATGCCATGACTCAGTAAAACTGGTCTATAGTTGCTGACCACTAAGGGATCAAGTGTAGGTTTTTTGGAGCAGTGGGGTTACTCAAGCCTGCCTGAACAAGGAGGAAAGGACGATTAAGGATAGATGAGAAAGTTGAGAACAGTTGACGGCTGATGTTGCTGATCTTATTTTGAAAGTAGGTAGCTTTGGCAGTGGAGACATTTTCAGAGAAAGAAAAAAGGAGAGATTGATACTTACTGAGGTCTTTCTCTTCATAGCCCTGAGCTTGGTCCGGTGGCTGCAAAGGGTCTCGGAGAGCCAGGGGCTGGAGGGTGTTGTTGCGTGTTGGCCTGGAGGTTAGAGGGCAGATGTCATCAAGACAGGATGTTAAGGTTGTATGAAATGTATCAGTTGCTGCCAGCATCTCACTCAGCACTGAGTGATATGACGAAAAGAGACTGGGGTGGGTGGTGAGTATGGAGGAGGGCTAACAGTGAATTGTATGAAGAAATGGAATGAATGGTATGAAGACACATGTAGAGGTGTAACAAGGTGAAGATCAGGTCAAGTTGTTTCCCTCCTTTGTGGGTGGGAGGAGTGTTAGTTTGTAAGAGGTCAAATGAGGATAAAAGAGCTAAGAAGTCCACTGCTTGGGCTCTGTTTAGGTGTATGTTAAAGTCACCAAAAACTACCATTGGAGTGCTATCTTCTGGAAAAGATGATAGTAGCATGTCGAGTTCCTCAATGAAGTTGCCAAGTTGACCTGGGGGGCAGTATACGACAACAAGGTGAATTTTTTCTGGAGAAGAGCCTGTTATTGCATGATATTCAAAAGATGTATTATTACAGAGAGAGGGCAGTGGAGTGAAATTTCAGGTGTTAGATACAAGCAAACCTGTCCCCCCTCCACACCCTGTGGGGCGGGGTGTGTGTGTGAAAGTGAAGTTAGATGAGAGGGCTGATGGAGTTGTCCTTAATGGTGTTTTCCAGAGTTGTTAGAGTTGTTATTGAGGGAGCGTAGATGATGTGGGTTATGGTGTCATCTTCTGTCATCTTACACTCGTATGTCTTCACATAAGGGCTGCCGCTTCCGCTGTCGTTCCAGTTTAAGTGCTGACTAATAAGTGGCTCACTGATTGCTATACAGCTGAGCCCACCTACTCAATTAACAGGTTCAGGCTCAAAAAGTGTCTAAGGTGTTAAATGAAACTTCAGTCAAATGGCTATACACAAACTGCAAATTAACAAAGCTTACCTTAGGAAGTGCAGAGTATTTTAAACTTTCCTACTAGCCAACAGCTACAAGTCCAACACAAAGTAAACACTGCAAGCACACTACAGCTACTGCTAGCTCATACAGACAAAATGCTTCTCCTCTGATTACAGTAGTGTAGCTGCTTTTAAATCTCTCAACAGTGCTGAGTCCATCTACTCAATTAACAGGTTCAGGTTCAAAAAGTGTCTAAGGTGTTAAATGAAACTTCAGTCAAATGGCTATACACAAACAGCAAATGAACAAAGCTTACCTTAGGAAGTGCAGAGTATTTCAAACTTCCTACTAGCCAACAGCTACAAGTCCAACACAAAGTAAACACAGCAAGCACACAACAGCTACTGCTAGCACAGACAGACAAAATGCTTCTCCCTTCTCCCTAATGAGTTGCATAATGTAGTTAGATTACTATATTAAAAGAAATATTAATATTAACAATTTTCTCCTCTTGAAAAGAAAAGACAATTTTTTTCAATAAAAGAAGTAGAAGCAGTAGCGGTTGTTAGTTGATTAGTTAAGGAAGTGAAGACGAAATAGTTGAGGTTTTAGTCGTTTCTGGAAAACAGCTAGTGACTCTGCCGTTCTGATAGAGTTATATAGTTCATTCCACCAACCGGGCAGAGTAAAAGTAAGAGTCCGGGAAAGTGATTTCTTTACTCTTTGGAATGGAACCAAGTTTCTGGAGGGCACATAAATGCAAAGAAGTTAGAGCAGGTAAGCAGGTACGAATCCAGTAGTCACTTTGAATGCAAACAGAGCCTTGAATTTGTGAATTTGAGTAACGTGTGCTCTTTTAGGCTCATTAAAGACCACTCTAGCTGCTGCGTTCTGGATCAACTGCAGGGGTTTGATAGTACTAGCCGGAAGCCCTGCGAGGAGAGCATTGCAGTAGTCCAGTCTGAAAAGAACAAGAGCTTGAACGAGGAGTTGTGCTGCATGTTCCGATAGGAAGGGTCTGACCTTCCCTTCCTTGTAGAAAGCGAATCTGTAGGAACAAGTGGTTCTAGAGATGTGGTCAGAGAAGCTCAGTTAATCGTCAATCATTACTCCAAGGCTTTTGACCTTGATCTTGGATGGAGTAATGGTTGCCCCATCAATCTGGATTGAGAAGTTATGATGAAGAGATGGGTTGGATAAAATCGCAAGCATTTTTGTTTTAGGCAGGTTGAGTTGAAGGTGATGGTCCTTCATCCAACATGATATGTCCGTCAGGCAGGCTGAGATGCGAGTCGGTACCGTGGGATCATCAGGGTTGAAAGAGAGGTAGAGCTGGGTGTCATCAGCATAGCAATGATAGGAAAAGCAATGACTACCCCATCACACCCATCATCATGAAGTGCTTTGAGAGGCTCGTCATGAGGCACATCAAGACCCTGCTGCCCCCCTCTCTGGACCCTCTGCAATTTGCTTACCGCCCCAACCGCTCAACAGATGACGCTATTACCACCATCCTTCACCTGGCCCTCACCCACCTGGACAAAAGACACATATGTTTGAATGTTGTTCATAGACTTCAGCTCTGCATTCAACACAATCATTCCCCAGCACCTGATTGGAAAGCTGAACCTGCTGGGCCTGAACACCTCCCTCTGCAACTGGATCCTGGACTTCCTGACTGGGAGACCTCAGTCAGTCTGAATCAGGAACAGCACCTCTGACACCACCACACTGAGCACTGGGGCCCCACAGGGCTGTTTATTGCTGTTTACTCTGCTGAGTCACGACTGTATAACAATGCACAGCTCAAATAATATCATCAAGTTCGTCAGATGACACGACCGTGGTGGGTCTCATCAGCAAGAACGACGAGTCAGCATATAGAGAGGAGGTGCAGCGGCTAAAGAACCGGTGCAGAGCCAACAACCTGTCTGTGAACGTGGACAAAACTAAAGAGATGGTTGTTGACTTCAGAAAAGCACATCATGACCACTCTCCGCTAAACATCGGTGGGTCCTCTATGGAGATCGTCAAAAGCACCAAGTTTCTTGGTGTTCACCTAGAAGGGGCAGAGAACCTCACCTGGTCGCTCAACACCAGTTCGATAACCAAGAAAGCCCAGCAGCACCTGTACACTGCCTGGTTTGGGAACTGCACCGTCTCGGACTGCAAGACCCTTCAGCGGATAGTGAGGACAGCTGAGAAGATCATCGGGGTCTCTCTTCCCTCCCTCATGCCATCAGACTCTTCAACATTCAGAAACTGGATTGAAAGATTACACACACACACACACACACACACACTTTCTTCTGATCAGCGGCAATTTGAGATAAGTCCATTGGTAACTCACAGGTGATTGGAGCAGAAATAGGTTTTGCTGGTGTGTGCATCAGAATGGCAGTTGGTTCAGCAGAATATCTCCGTGACAGAACATCAGGTACCACATTGCATTGGCCTTTTCTGTAGCGAACTGTGAAGTGGTAACCCTGAAGTCTGATAGTCCATCTTTCTAGTCTCGACGAAGGCTTTGGATGTTGGAAAAGCCAAACTAAAGAAGCATGGTCAGTAACTACCTCAAATGCTCGACCTTCAAGATAGTGATGCCATTTTTTCACAGCCCAGACTACAGCGAGGCATTCTTTCTCTGATACAGAATATGATTTTTCAGCACCTCTCAACAATCTGGATGTGTAAGCAATCACTTTCTCTTGTCCATCTCTCTCCTGTGTCAGCACTGCTCCTAAACCAACGTCGCTAGCATCGGTTTGTACTTGAGTCAAAATTGGGTGTAGTTAAAACAAGGGCTTTGGTCAGATCATCTTTAATGACTTCAAATGATCTCTGACACTCGTATGTCCACATCCATTTAGCTCCTTTTTTTAGTGCATGTAAGGGTGCCGCTTAAGTGGAAAAATCTGAAATGAAACAGTGGTACCCATCTGCAAGACCTAAGAATTGTTGTAATTCTTTTAGGGAAGTTGGGGTTGGAAATGACTTGATCACATCTACCTTGTCAGAATCCACTTTGACTCCTTCAGCAGTAATTGTGTGGCCTAAGTACTCCAATGATGAACAGATGAATTTGCGTTTCTTGAGATTAAGAGTGAGACCGGCGGTGTGCAGACTGGTGAATACTTGGTTAAGATGTTGCAGGTGTGTTTGGATGTCTGGAACACCATACAACACTTGTTTTTGTGGTTTCTGAGAACGTGTTCCATCAAACGCTGGAAAGAAGCAGCTGCGGTTTTGAGACCAAAGAAAACACAAAATTCATACAACCCTGCGCAAGAATTTTTAACCGCTTGATCGATGAGCTTCAAGTCTTCCTCATTGAAGATTAACTTCACACCACCTTGTGCAGCATAAAACCGGACGGCAGCATTCTCATGAAGTTCATTAAAACAAATAGGGTGACTGGTGTTGGTATCAGGTAAATGAACACGTGAAGAATTAAAATCAATGGTTACTTTGGCTTCCCTTAGAAAAGCCCTAGGATGACAGGAACAGCCAAGTCTTCATCATTCATCACGTAAAATGTGACAACAAGCTTCACTCCATATATCTCACACTCCCAGAGCACCTTTCCCTGAGTTTGCTGGCTTTGACCATTAGCAAGCATAAAAGTTTGGGTGCTTTTAATCAGCTGCTCACTGTCCCTTCTCAACCTCTGCCAAACCTTTTCTCGCAGTAAGAAGAATGTACTTCATGTGTCAATTACAGCATTAAAATAAGTGTGATTTAAAATGATTGGGGCTTGCAGTACATTGTTACATTGAGTGTTGGTAGCTGGATCAATGAGCTGGTTTTGCTGGCCTCTTCCACCAGAAGATTTCTTCCTCTGTTTCTCATCTTTCCCTTGATTCCATCTCCTTTTATTTTCAACCCAATCCTTTTCTATTTGAGTGCCAAGACGGACCAGATCAGCAACAGTCTTCACTGTTCCCCTTAACAGCGAAGCCAGTCGAGGGTTGCAATTTCTTAAAGTTGCTTAAAGATTATTCTTCAGGCACAACGCTCTGTAATTAAAAGCAAAGTCTCTAATGCTCTCGTGAACACCTTGACGATAGCTTGCTAATTTTTGAGCAGCAACTTCTTTGTGATCTTCATTTAAGAATGAAAAGAGAATTTTTTCTTTGAAAGAACACCAGTCTCTAATGTTCTGCTTCTCCACTCTCCACCAACTCTTAGCAGTACCTTTTAGACTTACAGATAATGATGCCAACAACTCTTTAGGATACAGAGGTCTCAGCTCAGTATATTCCTTAAATCGATTAATAAAATCAATCGGGTCCTACGTTACGTTACTTGCTTTGTGCTATTCTGTGTAACTGGGTCGATCTTGGATGAGGTTTGGGACATCTTATGAGTGGTAGAAGTACTGGAGTGCACAGGAGTAGACATGAGAGGTTTGAAAGTTTGAAATTTTTGCTTTAGTTGTCTGTCTCATCGCTTTAAGCGATCCACAATACTTTGGCTTAAATCGTCAATTTTAGAATGGAACAGCGGCTTAATGTAACCGGCCTCACTCTGTCACTGTTACAATCTGTGTTGTGTTACGGAAAAAGAGACGGACCACTTGATCTGCTGCTGATGGAGAGTTTATTATGTGGAGCATGACGTTGCTGGATGGTGAAGAAATAGAATACAACAATTAAGAGTTCATTCTGTGATTTTTCCACCTCTCCTCAGCGTGCTTAACGCACTCTCAGGAAGCATCACAATAATAAATGATATCAAATGATATCAAAAATAAAATACATGAAACCATGCTACACATAGCAATGCAAAATAAATCTTACAAACATTTATCCAACCATATGGATCTCCTGCAGCTCATTTTTAAAAAAACATGAATTATAATAGTAAACAAATTAACACAACATGAATAGAAAATCGAATTAACAATAAACTATACCTGGATGGTGAAGAAATAGAGAGAGTACAACAATTAGAGTTTATTCAGTGACTTTTCCACCTAAACGGATTAAACACCAATTAATCACTTAAAATCACCGTGTTCTGATGACACGCATACACATACACACATACTCAAACCCTGTACTCCGTAATAAAACTGTTCAATCTCAACCATCCATGAATAAAACACTTTCAATTACATTTATAACACTCTTAACAATAATATTTTCACATTTGAGGTACCTAATACAACTTCATGTAACTTTTATAAACTTATACTGAAGGAGCACCGCTAACCTCTCCTCAGCGTGCTTAACGCACTCTGAAGATGCAGCGCAGGTTGAACAGAAATGACGTCATGACGTAAAATGAATGCAAAACTATTTTCCAAAAAGGACACAAATAATATACAAAACAAAATCATAATGTTCTGGTGCACAATCTGGTATAAAATAAATGCATGAAAATTGAAAGGAATGATCATTAGTGAAATACATTAAATCTTATTAATCTTATTAATATCCGTCACATTAACACGGTCCAACTCTCTTTGCAAACAATAGTTGATTTTGTCTTCACATGCTTTCAACCTTGCAGTCATTCTGTGGTAACTAGCTCACTGACACGATGCTCGAGATCAGCAAGATGCTCCTCAATGCTACACATACGCTGGTCAGCTTCTTTATTTCCAGGTTGCAGACTGTCTTCATGAAACTCAAATGGCGGAGGAGGCAATGGCAAGTCATCAGGACTAAAAATATGATCAGGTATCTGACCAGTGAAAATATCTCTGCCTTCTCTCTCTTCTTCCGAGTCTAAATATAACTCACTGAAGGTATCAATGAGATTAGCTACTGGGTCTCTACGTTGAATGAAGGCTTCAACTGAGAAATCAGGTGCACACTCTTCCATTTCAGATGATGTTTTTTTTTTTATAATATTTGTTTGTGAAGAGTAATCAGTACAGTCAAAATTTATATTTATAATAAAAGGACACAGAGAAATAAATCTATAGTTTTCCGTCAAATTCAAATGAGTCCCTGTTCAGGCGCCAATCTGTAACACCTCTCTTTTTATGATGTTACTGTGAGGGGTTCAACAGATTTTTGACTTGTACTGATAATAACACTTCACAAAACAAATGCTCTTTAACCCCATTTTATTTCCTCACACGTGTTCATAACATACAGCAAAAAAAAGTTCATGAATAAATTCTTATGCAAACTCAAAAGTCTTTGTCTCTTAAATGAGTCAATAAAAGGATGAGAACTTATCGTTTTAATGTCCAGTCTTTGAGTTGAAGTGAGTTTTTTGAGTTTCAAATCCAAAAGAAATTTGAGAGCGACGCAATGCAATTTTCCATAACCCGAGAAATGTTTGTAACCAACAGCGTTCAGCGAGTCGTTATCTTCAGCGCTGAGTTGGTTAAGGCCCCGCGCTGTAACCTGGCAACCTGCGCGAACAGTACATGAGGCGTTTCTCAATACCAAGTTCGCAGAGTCTGTACTTGCGTTCTTGCAAGATCGAACTTGGCAAGTTCGACTCGCGAGTCTGAACTCCCGAGAACAG
>JAZGTJ010018666.1:0-11314 GCA_036877575.1 Botia almorhae | reverse complement strand
ATTGGAGCATGGAGGGAGACTCCCAGCCGGTCAAAGTGTTCGACAGACATTCCAGTTTGGCAGGCTGCCAGATCATCAACTACCGCACGGATGCCAAGCAGAAGTGGCTGCTGCTCATTGGCATTTCTGCTCAGGTGTCATAATCATTCTGTGGTTTTCCTTATGAGCCTGGAATTTTGTGGAATGTTGTGTTATTTACATTTACATTTAGTCATTTAGCTGACGCTTTTATCCAAAGCGACTTACAAATGAGGACAAGGAAGCNACTTCAATTACAATAAGAGGCAACAGTGAAAAAGTGCATAGATATAGACAGGTCTCAGGTATTTCAACAGTTATCCCAGGATAAATGTGTTGGCATATCTTAATATGGCATAAAAGTATCTTCATACTTTTGTTTTCATTATTGTATTGTATTTTTACTACTACTTGGTTTTGTTATTGCTTTATCGTTTTATTATTGTCCTTTCATTTATTCAGTCTGTTTGATTATTCTTTTTCTGTCTGTCAAATGGGCCAATTAACCTGTCAAATGGACTGATGAATCTGTCGCATGAATCACAAAATCTGTTTATCCAAACCTGAAAAGTATTCTGTTTCTGATTACAGCAAAACAGAGTTGTTGGTGCCATGCAGCTGTACTCAGTTGACAGGAAAGTGTCTCAGCCTATCGAGGGTCACGCTGCCAGCTTTGCCCAGTTCAAGATGGAGGGCAACACAGAAGAATCCACTCTGTTCTGCTTTGCTGTGCGAGGGCAGGCAGGAGGAAAGGTACATCTACAGATTATTGCATGTGAAACTGTTAGTTAAACAGGCCTGGAAGAGTAATTGATCAGTATTTCAGCTGTCTGAGTGTCAGGAAGTGCTCTGGCACAGTTTTTTTGGATGTTGAAGTTTTTGGGGATGTGGTCTTGCAGCATGACAGTTTCAGTTACTACAGTGTCACTCAATTCTTGCTTCCTACTCGCAAAAACAGCATGTGGTTCCTTTGTAATTTGCAGAGCTGAAATTCACTGGATTTTGTTATCTGTAATTATTTTACTTGTGTTAAGTACTTTGAGATTTGTGTTGCCTCACAATGTGAACTTGAACCAAAGAATCATAAAACAATGATTATTGTTATGTAGCTTCACATTATTGAAGTAGGAACGCCGCCAACTGGCAACCAGCCATTCCCAAAGAAAGCCGTGGATGTGTTCTTTCCCCCTGAAGCACAGAATGACTTCCCAGTGGCCATGCAGGTATGTCTGCTGTTTACTTTTTCATTCCTGCCTGTATGCATTCATGCATGCATGCATTTCACTATACACAGTGCTTTTCTTGCAGTACAAAAAAATAAGTAATCCAAAATCGTGTGTCTTCACACAGATCAGCTCCAAACAGGATGTGGTCTTTCTCGTCACTAAATACGGTTACATTCACCTGTATGACCTGGAGACCGGCACCTGCATTTACATGAATAGAATAAGCGGCGAGACCATTTTTGTGACTGCACCCCATGATGCTACATCCGGAATCATTGGAGTCAATAGAAAAGGGCAGGTGCGTTTCAGCCACGTTTGACCATTGCTGGATTTCTTTCTCTTGAATTCCTTCAGCACGTGAAAATGCCAGTGTGATCCCCACGGGCACCCGTGATGGTGATGTGCTCTTCACAACCCTGTTTGCTGTGTTACAGTACAGTATTTCACACCTCTCACTTGATCTTATGAAGATCTCTCAGTGTCTGTCTGTCTGTCGGTCAGTTGGCCCTTCTCTCTGTTGGAGGGAATCTAAGGAGGACACAAGCTACAGAACTCAGCTGATTACCCCAGAGGCAGAACAGTTAATCCCCTCATTGTACTGATACAGGGAAACCATCCCCCCTCTGTTTATTTCAATTTCTCTCTCCCTTTTTCTCTTCCTCTCAGCACAGCCTGAGGCATTTCTTGCTTTCTCTCTTTCTCTCTCTCTCTTTTACTCTACATTCCACCTGGTCCTGCTTTTCCTCTCAGTTTTATTTTACACTTCTGAGATAAGGGCTAATGCAGCTGGTCATGATGTCATAAATGATGTCATAACTGATTTTCCCTCGTTCAGCATGCAGGATCTCAGGTTATTAATAAGCAGATGTTTAGTGTGAGGCCTGTCCGCGGGCTCCATCTCGTCACAATGTCCTATTATGAGCTGTTAATGGATCCTGTGGGTGGGTAAATAGTTTTCCAGTCATGCTGGAGAAAGTCATGAATTATATAGCGGGTGATGGAAAGCTGATCCAGACTCTGTCAGAGCACCAGAGTTCCTTTCTTAATAATACAGAACCTCCACCTGTGACAACCAGCCACACCACACACTACATCACAAAGGTGAATGTGCTAGCGTTAATGAATGTCTTTAAGTAGACTGAAGGGTTGGGAGTGTTTAGCTTCGCTTTATACAGTATTGTATTCAGGTTACAGCGGGTTTGCATAGATCTAAATTTTGGATGGATTCATGCAGCTGAATTGTCAATACTTGCTTAATTGCTTAAAGCAAATGTTACTGTTACAGTTTGCTATATGCAAACTTCCTGGTTTTCAGTAAGCCAGCTTATGCATTTTCAGTGAACTGTATTAGTCATTCTATACTAGCTGCCTGAAAGATCTAAAAGTGTGAAACTTGATGGTTAAATTGGATTTTTGAGGAGGAACACTGAGGGACGCTACAGTGATCAGCTGTTGTCTTTACACAATTTTAAAATTTAAACATCGTTTTCATCTTGTTGTAGATCTAAAGAGCCAGATTAATGTTAGGCCTGACTATGTAACACATATTCTGATTAGAAGCTATGTATGAACTATGTACACTATTGATGCTGTTAAAGCTACCACAGAAGATTAAAGATTGAATTGCCACACCAACAGATGACAGCTTGCAAGAAGTTTTCTTGCTGAATTATTTTATTGTGGAAGTTCTTAAAAACATTCTATGCAGACGTTACACTGACAAAAACAAATCTTATAGAACGGCAAAGGTGCAATCTTAGTCTTATCTAGGAATCAGGATATCAGAGTTTTGAGGTTAGACTCTTTTGACCAGTGGGTGATGAAAGGACAGCTTTTAAGCAGCTGCGTCTGCACCAGTGACCTTCACCTTCAGTAAAGAAAAGCCTTCACTGAAAATAGCTGCAGAGAATTCACGAGACAGACAGACAGACAGACAGACAATCTGAACAATCAAAACAAGAGATGTCATGTGATCTTGCAGACATTAACTGGCATGCTAAATCATCTTTTAATGTCAACAAGGGCAGAACCTGACTACCAGTCACAGCCCTGTGTTGGCGGAATGCATCATCAAGTTCTGTGACAACATACTAAGCCCCTCCTTCTCTTTCCATCAAGCCTTCAATACTGTTTATACATCTGACTGCAGTAACCTGACTCTCTATAGTCAAATGTCTGCTATGTGCATACTTTGGCCCCCAGGTGGCTCCTAAGGTCTAGAAAATAATGTAGATTGACCAGTATTTCTTCTCTACTCTGACAAAATAAATAGAAGTGAATTACTAATAAATAAAAAAATTATATAAATTAAATAAGTCAAGCAAGTAATTGAATAAATTATTAATAATGTAGTTATGCATGTTTTTTTAAGAATCTAATTTCTTATTATTGTTGTTCAAATGTAGCTCACTACTTGCCTATGAATGGCTGTTTGTAATCGCTACATTGACACTACATTGCACTACATTGACAAACCAATGTTGTGAATGAGATTTTGGCATGATACACAGGGATATTTATCTTGTTTGTGTGATGATGGAGAGTGTGGCATGTGCTTTGAGCAGATGTTTGAGGTGCTTCTGGTCCTCAACAGAAGTGACTCATTACTATCATCCAATCATCATCTCTTCAGGCCTTGGGCTTCTGTTGACATCAATGCAGCTGTCCCACTGTAGTCTCTCTCTCTCTCTCTCTCTCTCTCTCTCGCTCTCTCTCTCTCTCTCTCTCTCCGTTACACACACACACTAAACCTCTCATTCACTTGCTGTCTCCTTTCTCACTGCCTGTGTGGTGGCCACTATTTTTACTCCTCTCTTTTGTGTCTCCCTCCTTCCCCATCTCTCTCACTTTCTCTCTGGGCGTGCTGACCCATATTGTTGGGGGTGGGCCATGCAGGTTTAAGTGGAGAGTCAGATGCATTCATGCAGAATAACAGCTATGATTGTGACCTGCTGATACCAATCCAGAGCACACAATAGCTTACACACTCGGTACAGATGAGATTACAGCAGGGATACAGATGTTTACAGTTGCTCCTGTCCATCTGCTTTTTCACTGGCAATTCATTAGTTTTATAACGGTATATATATGAAACCAAATACGTTTGATGAAAGATCGTTCAATAAAAAGATTAGAGCCAAAGGTTCGTTTTTAATGTGACCTTTTAAATAAGATTAGGCTAGGCCAATTCCTGGAAATAGTTTTTTTAAATTTTCATGTTAAAAATAATATGTCCTCACTTATCCACTCTAATTCATGTTGACACTAGTTAAAGTGTGTGTTAAAACCACAGTAAATCTGTTTTAATAGCTTGTGGACATCAGGCTTTCACCTCAGCAGCCAAGAAAAAGTCTTTCCAGGCTACGATGTCTAACGCATTTAATGTATTAGAAATACTGCAGAGCGTTAAGCTTTGATTGTTTTTTAAGTGGCTTGTGTCTCTTGGCCCAACTTTTATAGTGGTTTAAAACGGTCCAACTTTACAAGAATAGCAATTTTTCTGGCCCTCTGGCTGGTCAGTCATTCCTAGAGTTTCATTTAATTGCAAATAAAACCCAAGATATAGGTCAAGGCTTTGACATATTTGTTGAAACAGGATACCCACTATGTCTAGCTGCAGTTTTGCAGCTGATCGCATTACGTACTAGAGACAGGCATTAGTGTGCACTACCTTACTTTTAATGAGGTCAACTGATATGAGGCGTTATATTTTCATTGGGGTTCATTGTAAGGCGATACATCTCAGATTCTCAAATTTTCAGAATGCTACAATGTTTAAAAGGTTTCTGTTCAATGTTGGCAAATGTTTTGAGACAATTGTTTCAAATAGTTTAATTGTAGATTGGAGAGATCAAGCATTGGTCATGTCAGCTTCCTGTTTGTTCCTTCAGTCTAGATGATTTCATTCTCCTGTATTCCTGATCTGTTTTTTTATGTGTGACACACATATAGTGTGAATTTAGTTTCTCTCTGTATAGACCTATATAGATGCCTCCTGGACACCAGTAAATGACTGCTGTTATTGCATGCGTTTTCAGGTGTTGTCAGTGTGTGTTGAGGAAGAGAACATCATCCAGTACATCACCAATGTACTGCAGAATCCAGATCTGGCCTTGCGTATGGCGGTCCGAAATAATCTGGCAGGAGCTGAGGAGCTGTTTGGCTGCAAGTTCAACAACCTCTTTGCTGCAGGAAACTACTCAGAGGCAGCAAAAGTGGCCGCTAATGCCCCCAAGGTGAGACAGTGTTCATTTGCCTAATTTGTACAGGCTACATGATTCTCTTGTATTTATTTGCTTCACTGGCAAAGCTCAACTAGTAAAGAATGGAACCAAGGTTATGAGTCACCCCAAGGTTACGGAATTGATTTCCAAGGGACACATTAATTAAATATACTGTAGAACAGGGATCTCCAATCCATGTTTCAGGAGGTCCACAGACCTGGAGAGTTTAACTCCAGCCTACTCCAACACACCTTCCTGGATGTTTCTAGCAGTCCCAAAGACCTTGATTAGCTGCTTCAGGTGTGCTTGAGTTTGAGCTAAACTCTGCAGGTCTGTGAAGCTTCTTAGAGACATAATATTGTGATATTTATACAAGATGTTTTAATTCTATAATATTGTATCGCCACTCCCCAGCTGATTCTCACTATTAATTCCAGAATATAACATCCATGTTATATTTAAGTCATTTGCTTGACGACCCAGTTGTCCTCATGTTGTGTTTATCTCAGGGTATCCTGCGCACCCCTGACACCATCCGCCGGTTCCAGAGCGTTCCAGCCCAGCCCGGCCAGACATCCCCACTTCTGCAGTATTTCGGGATACTGCTGGATCAGGGCCAGCTCAACAAGTATGAGTCCCTGGAGCTGTGCAGACCTGTCCTCCAGCAGGGCCGCAAACAACTGCTGGAGAAATGGTTGAAGGAGGACAAGGTATGTGAAGGAGGGGTGGAGAGGGTCACAGGGGAAATGGTTATCTCACACACTCACAAGAGCCTCTTCCTCTCTCTGTGTAAGTGTGTGTGTGTGTGTGTGTGTGTGTGTGTGTGTGTGTTTGTGAGTGTGAGGGTGTGGTTGTGTGTTTTTTCAGCAAAGAATGCCTCTATATTTTTGTGACCAAGAAAGGGAGTATGAGAACGAATGTGTGTGTGAATGTGTGTTATCTAAGATGTTTGTTTTAGTGATGTAATGGGTTTGTAATGCGGGGCAAGGGGTGTTTGGGTGTTTATCTTTGTAATGCACAGAATAGGAAAAGGATTCTTAGTGTACTTTTTTATAGTCTGCGCTTACAATAATTGTTTTTTTATTGTTAACTAAAGTTCTTTCGGTTCACCTTATTGATAGTACTATTATGATCTGACGACCTGTAAATATATATAGCCATCGTTTATTTATTAGTTTATTTTTTAATAACACAATTATAAATATTTCACAAGCAGCAACATTTTAAATTTCATATATGTTGTCTAAGACGTGCTTTACTATAGATAAAAAATTATGTTAATTAGAAAATTACGTTAATCACCATAGATAAAAAATGATGTCACACCAATATGTGAAATTGTGCTATGGTCTTGTTTTATTCAGCTTGAATGCTCAGAGGAACTGGGGGACCTTGTGAAAGCTGTGGACCCCACACTTGCTCTCAGCGTCTATCTGAGGGCCAACGTACCTAACAAAGTCATTCAGTGCTTTGCAGAAACCGGCCAGTTCCCCAAGATTGTACTGTATGCTAAAAAGGTATAATCAATCACATAAGTAAAGAAATTAATTAATGGATGCCTTGATCAGTTAAGCAGCGTTGAAACCAACTTGGAACAATTTGTATTTGTTCACAAAACCAATTAACAGCATAAACCTGTGAATCAAAAGGTTTTGACATCTTCCAAACTTTTGAGTGTACATGACAAAACAATAAAACGAATAAGATGTGGTGGTTGTAGGTGGGCTACACTCCAGATTGGATCTTCCTGCTGAGGAACGTGATGAGGATCAGTCCAGATCAGGGTCTGCAGTTTGCTCAGATGCTGGTTCAGGATGAGGAGCCGCTTGCCGACATTACACAGGTCAGGAGGAGATGGATGACAAAAGATGAAAGGGATTTAGGAGGAGTGGAGAGAAGATTGCAAAAAACAATTTAAAATAAACCCAGAGGGTTTTGTTATGATTCATTGCAAGTATGATGTCAGCGAGCAAATGGTTCTGTTATTTGCTGGAGCTGACAAACACTTGACCGCTGCCATGTGTTTTTTTCTCCCAGATCGTTGATGTGTTTATGGAATATAACCTGGTCCAGCAGTGCACATCATTCCTTTTAGACGCTCTGAAAAACAACCGGCCATCAGAAGGGCCGCTGCAGACTCGTCTGCTGGAAATGAACCTAATGCATGCACCACAGGTATGCACCCATTCTCTCAGAGCTATGTAGCTTGGAGACATACTGTATAGAAATCTGTAGTCACAATTAGGGTTGTTGCAATCTGTCTCTATAATTTGTTTCCTGCAGGTTGCTGATGCCATCCTTGGAAACCAGATGTTCACTAACTACGATCGCGCCCACATTGCCCAACTTTGTGAGAAGGCGGGGCTTCTGCAGAGGGCTTTGGAACACTACACTGATCTTTATGACATCAAACGCGCAGTCGTACACACGCACCTGCTCAACCCAGAGGTACCTGAACCCTCCGTTTGACTTTGTTTTGTGTCTGAAATGAAGGTGTGACCTTTTCCAATTTGTCTCTCCTTATTTTCCCACTCTCTGAATGTCTGTAGTGGCTGGTGAACTACTTTGGTTCTCTGTCAGTGGAGGACTCTCTAGAGTGTCTAAGAGCCATGCTGTCTGCTAACATCAGGCAGAACCTTCAGATCTGCGTCCAGGTGGCCTCTAAGTATCACGAGCAGCTGTCTACCCAGTCCCTCACAGAGCTTTTTGAGTCTTTCAAGAGTTTTGAGGGTAAGAATTAAATCCCTCTTGATTTACTGTCTTTTCATTGTATGTTGTTATCTGATTCCACTGGAAAGTTCAACCACTTTGTTGTAGTAACCACTTTGTAAAGTGCTCTTAGTAGCAACTCACCATTTATGTTGGATAAACATGAACATTTCCCAGCAAATATGCTTCCCGCCCAGAGTTTACATTGCAAGTGTTTTTGTCTGGTATGTCTGGCAGTACAGAGTCTTCTGTTGGCAGATACAGCTAGAAAAGCCCAATAAATGAACTAGAACTTGTATCTAAACACTCACAGTCAGTCTGTTGGTTGCCTTTCAAAGTACAGCCGTGATATGGCTTGTGTTTTGGCTGTTTAATGGCTCTGCTCTCTGTGTGAAGTAGCATGTAACCATCCGTTCTGGAATAAGTAGGACAGGAGATTTGGCAATCAACAGCATGCAGCAGCATAGGCCTGCAATCCCTCAGGCAGCTCACATGACAGAGAGAGCTAGAGTGCTTTTGACAAAGCTAGATTTTAATGGAAACACAGTGCTAATGCTAATTCTGTGGTCAGATCAGTCATTTTAAAGGGTTCAACATGTCATCAGAATGACTGACTTATGTTGAAAACATTCACTCATTCAGGTAAGGATTATTGTGACCAGGGGCTGTCAGGCTTCACTAAGACATCATAACAGTGGTCCATGTGGCTTCCGCTCATCATTTACATTTATTCATTTGGCAGACACTTTTATCCAAAGCGACTTACATTGCATTATTGCAAATCTACATATATAAACTGTGTGGATAAAGCTGTAAATTTACCTCAACATCTGGCCAGTAATAGTCACAGCATTTGTGGTTCTGTTCTGGGCGCAGGTCTTTTCTATTTCCTGGGCTCAATTGTGAACTTTAGCCAGGACCCAGAGGTCCATTTCAAATACATCCAGGCTGCATGCAAGACGGGCCAAATCAAAGAGGTGGAGCGGATCTGTCGGGAAAGCAACTGCTACGACCCTGAACGTGTCAAGAACTTCCTCAAGGTACTGCCAAGAGTCTGTCAGTGAGAACCATCGAGAAATGATCCAGTCGGCCACAAAAGCACATTATATTCTCTGATTTCTCATCTGTTAAAACTCTTTCCATCTTGTTTCTTATTACCTCACAACACTTTCTGTTATGTTCTCTTATGCCGACCTGTTTCGTTTCTGTGCAAATCTGCTGCAATGTCATATACAAGAAATTTGTTTAGTATTTGTTCTGACAAGTTTGTAACTTTTGTTTACTTCTAACGGAAATATGTTTTACGTCAGTTTCACAATATTGATTCGATGCACAAGTAATGAAGTTGAACACAAAATGCGAAACTAAACTGTACCAATAACAAACAATTCCTATATAGATCAGACAGCCATACCTGTAGTTTGTAGGGAGTTGATCTGATCTTTTATTCTGATGGTGGCTGTTGTTATCTCCTGTGCTTTTCCCTGTTATCTTTGGAATGGGCAGGACTTAAATCAGGTAAATTCACCCCAAAGTGCAAGACTTCCCTTTTTCTTTCCTTATTCCCTGTATTTATATCTTCTGTCATTGCGTCTTTTTGCCAGTGGTCAGTTGATGGATTAATAATGGGATTGGCATGTGTGTGACATATACAGGGTCGTTTCAGAAGTACTGACTGCTGAAAACAAACCCTCTGTCAGCCTGAACTTGACTCGAATGATGATCATAACAAGTGATCAGGCTGAGATTGAGCTTGTGGTTTTGTGATAGCTTGTTTGTGTGTTTGGCAGTGGTTGGTTTGTGGTGACCCCATTTTGTTCTCCGCAAAAATAGAAGCCAATTTTTCAGAATCTGTTCCTCCGGAGTTACAGAGTTGACCTATTTGGACTCTGCCAGGTTTAAAGGGTGAATTTGAAGATCCAAGTTGTTGTTGGAATGATTTTAAGACTCGCTTAAGCTTAATGTAGTGCCATCTGAAGCTTCACTGCAAATGTTCAGCCAGTGTAAAAGTGTTTTTGTAGACAAGCTTCACGTTTTTAAGGTTGTGGAGATGGATTTGTGGTGTTTATGTGGAGTGAATTATCCAATCCCAGTTTATTAATCCTATATGTGTCGTAAACGTGGCTGTAGCTAGGAATTTGGGGAAACCCTAACTGTCTGTTTTACTGGGCCTCATGCATCAGTACTAACTGAATTATTGTGGGGGGCCGCCTGCACCTGTGGGCCCCTGTAATTGTTTCCACCTTTCACCCCGTTAGCTACAGCCCTGGTTATAAACTACTGCAGTTATGTGTTTTAGCCAACAGAGGGAGCACTGCTGCCATCTTAGTCTTTCAACCACTACTTACTCAGTTCTTTAAAGCCATGTTTTTTAGACTACACAATCATCTGTTAATCTGTTTAAAACAATGTTTTTGTAATTTCATGAGGAGCTTTTGTGGAAGACTAAAATTGTATTGCTTTAATCTTTTTAATTCAGTCTTTGATATGGTCTTTGTTACGAATGGATACAAATCTGCTTTCATAATCTTCAGTCACTTTGAAATGAAATTTTTGCAATAAACACATAGCCATTAAATTTAGCCTACTAATAAAAAGTCACTCATAAACATTGGAAATTCACTTCTGCAGACTGCAGATGTGTCACTAGACAGACTTTAATATGCCTGAGATGTGATGTTATCTTCTTGTTCCCTGTCGTTTGATTGACAGGAAGCTAAACTCACCGATCAGCTACCTCTTATCATTGTTTGCGACCGCTTCGACTTCGTCCACGACCTCGTACTGTACCTGTACAGAAACAACCTGCAGAAGTACATCGAAATCTACGTGCAGAAGGTGAGAAACCTGCAGTTACTGCTAATGTAGCCCCGTGTTTATTTTTGGCATTATAATGAGCAAATGATAAACAGAGAAATGCGTGTGTAGGTGAACCCAAGCCGTCTGCCTGTGGTGATCGGAGGTCTCCTGGATGTTGACTGCTCTGAGGACGTCATCAAGAACCTGATCCTGGTTGTGCGTGGCCAGTTTTCCACCGATGAGCTGGTGGCAGAGGTAGAGAAGAGGAACAGGTATAAACCTTGACTGATTTGCATCTAAACAGTAACATCAAATCCACAGTTATTGTTTTACATTTGA